>JAKTXJ010000030.1:0-188651 GCA_030582495.1 Suhomyces terraborum | reverse complement strand
AACCGGGGGCCCAACGATGGCAACGTTGGATTTTACCACTAAACCATTTGCGCAAACGAAAGCTCCGCGACGGGGAATTGAACCCCGGTCTACCGCGCGACAAGCGGTAATTCTAGCCACTAAACTATCACGGATGTTTCTTGGGAGAGAACGGCCCCTCAATGTATCAGAACAGCAGTCCCAATTCGTTGGCAATTCTAGTACTAGCGATTTCTCAGAAATGCGTATAACAGTAGTCGATATGTGCTATTTCCATGGTTGTAATGAGCTAAAG
The DNA here is from genome assembly GCA_030582495.1 of Suhomyces terraborum. Lineage (NCBI taxonomy): Eukaryota > Fungi > Ascomycota > Pichiomycetes > Serinales > Debaryomycetaceae > Suhomyces > Suhomyces terraborum. The sequence goes on along the minus strand of JAKTXJ010000030.1, from coordinate 188,377 downwards.
CCCGTGTAGCCCTAGGTACGACTGCAAAATCACAGCAAATGTCGTTCCTGGGAGAACGTTCATTCTGTTTCTCCAACAGTTGCAACTATCACTTTTCTCCGAAGATTCACGACTGCGAGCACCAATGCGGGTGAAAAGTCACTTCTTCCTCCAAGACCAACTTCGTCACTTTCATAGCATAAAAATAGAAACATGGGGCTTATTGTCGGCCAAAAACCATGGCCATCGCTATAACCCATCCTAACAGTTGGACCACTGGCCAGCAAGTTTCCCAGCCATGCTTGCTAGTCTGCAAGTTTGATCGATAATTAAGCTCGAATAATATCAAATGCTGCTCATAGTCTAGCTTCACCATTGGTCCCTGGTGCTTGCTTTCACTATTTGACTCTACTTGCTTATATAATTAGTACTATTTATAGAACCTATAGTCTTTTATGTATCGCACTTCCTCCTGCCTCGAGCCTTAACTTTGGGTGCAAATGAACACTGGGGCCGTTTTCCACCTCTCGCATCCCTTGTTGCCCTTCCGACATCATGTGCTTTCAGTAACAAGCTCAAGTAGTCATGACGTCTTCCATCCACCTTCTGATGTGCGTAGTTGCGGGTTAATTTGGTCCATACGGTGGCCGTTGGAAACACCAGCAACCGTTAGTTTCACCCTTTCAGCCCCATGACTCCCGCACCAACGTCGCCGCCTTCCGAAATACCCTGAAGCGGGCGTTGCCCCACGAAAAAATGTAGGGCCACCGAGACTTATTTCCACCGCGAAACAGCACCGCAGCAGCAGCAGCAGCTCTCGCTAACCTCTTCTACGGAGATACCCCATTAACTAATACAGAACCATAATTAGAAGGCATGAACAAGGAAACGAGCCGAAGCAGTTGAGGTATCGTTTTACAAAGAATACACAACCACGTAGCCAATGGACCGGACCAAACGATCGCTTCCGAGCTACCTAAACCGGACATATCGGAACATGGGACAGTTCACGTGGAAAACTTCTGTCTCACCCTTCTCTGGTGGTAATAATAGAGACGGGCACCTGCTCGCACCAACGGGTCGCTTCAACGCATCCAGGTACACCGGATTTCCACCATTCCCTCGTCGTTCTGTCTCTACTTCTTCAACCTATTTGGACTCCTTTAGTACACTCTGGTACCCTTGTGAACCTTGGAACCTCTGTAGACCTTCACGAGATCAGAACCAGCCTCGGAAGCTCGAGTTGTTCTGCATCTGATCGTGGTGCCTGACTGGTCCCACTGGAAATTGCCATGTCTATTAAAGTTTCCTATGACAACGCCGGTCCGTAACTGGGGTACAATGTACGTCTTGCCTGCACACAGCCCCTAATCACTGTTATTAAGTGCGTACCCTATACCACTCTACAGTAATTCACATTACCAATCCTCCTACTTCACCTTTACTTCGAGCTAGCACTTCCAACGTCGCTAACACCGACGGAGTCGCTCCTTACACGCAACCGCCTTTCACCCGCCAATTTGCCGTTCTTGATTGCTCCGTGCGGTCTCCTGCTGTTCCCAGCCGTTTCCTCCCGTTACCTCGTGTTACGCATCTTCTCTCACCTCACGTCAGCTACACAACCAACCTTCAATAAAGTCGTCGGTGCCTCTTGCAATTATGACGACTTTTGCACCGGTCTCGTTGGTGAATCCACCCATGCCCAACCCCAAACCGCCACAGATGCCCACCAAGCCCAAAGCGGCTGCACCGGCAGCCCAGCCCGATGTGATGTCCTCCAGCATGCCTGATCCAGAACAACTCATTACATATGTGTTCCCCGATTTCAACGCTACCGCCTATTTCCAGAAGGAATTCATGAACTCCAACGAGTTCTTCATCATGGAAGAGTCCCAGGTCAGCGGTTTCGATCTTTACATCGTGGAACAATGGGTGAATAGTCGTAAGATCGGGACTGTGGTAGCAACATATACTGGTGATATGTCGTCCACCATTTCCGTGGTCAAGTTCACCATAGTAAAGAAACAGTCCAAGTTCTATCCTCTCCGCTTACAGGAGTATCTTACCGAATTAATGTCCAATAATGCTAAAATCAAAAGAATGGATGATGGCCAGTCGAAACATCGATATAGCGGATCGCATACAAATTTGTCAAACGTAGCATCCAATATCTCATCCTCATATCCCACTTCTCCTTCTTCAGATACAAACTTATCGAAAATATCAAAGTGTCAGCCAGAAGAAGTATGTTTCGTCACCAATTTGGCCTCCTTGCACTCCAATTTGAACTTGATCCCAGTTTCCGATGGTGATTCCAGGTCCATTCAAGATGATCTTATTATAAACATGAATCTCAAAAAATTACAATGTTGTGGGAGGTCCTTGTATTTGTCAACGCAGAAAATTTCGGATGCAAACGAAGATAAATTCAGACACATGTACAAGATAGATAACACCAATGTTCCCATCAAGTTTGCTATACGAGAGTTGGTCAATGTGATCCAGACCAGTTTGTTTTATTTTGATTTATTGGATGCGAAATACTGCGATGGTCTACTTTGCGAAAAGACTGAAGAAGCTGTCTTAAATTGGTGGAATTTGATCGGTTTACCACATTTCAATGTCAAGCCAAATTCCAAAAATGTCATCTTAAACCCACGAAGCGTTGCTGCCATCCTAAGTTTGACTATAAGTATTAAGTTGAGACTTCATCTAGTTGGTGGTTGTGATGTCCCTAAAGATCCCTTCAATTTTGAGAACTTCATGCTTTCAATCGGACAGTTTCAAAGACAATACAAGTTAGAGAAACGAAGAAAGCTTGATCTTGAAACTTTGAATAAATTGTTTTCCATAACTAATACCAGATTGTTGCCAGAGAAGTATAAGAATCACTATAGTAATTCCAACTTCGAAAACCCAGATGAAACAGAATACCCTCAATCCTCAAGTAATACGTTAAGTCCAGGATCGCATAGAAAAAACAAGAGTTACTACGGATTAGAGCTCAAGAAGCTCACTAATGTGGTGAAGAATACCGTACAAGATATTCAAGCAGCATCTAGGGACACTGATGAAAATTCAGGAAAGTCTTCTGGTGGACGTATTCGGAACCGAATCGCCAAACTTACAGATAACATAAGTCCGATCGACGTTGAAACATTGGATTTAGAGATGTTCGTTAAACATTATGTTTCTGGAAAAACATTAACGAGATTATTCTACGGGTTGGGAGATCCTTCAGGTAACCCGAAAATCAATGATTCCTTGAAAGCACCTGGCGATAGAGATTATAGCCATAACCATTACTCAAAGAGCTTCAAATCTCAAGGACATCAACTTCTTCGTCATCGTCAATTCTCGGAGAACACTATTGCCAAGCAATATGCTTTTGTTAGTTTGAAGGACAAGATAACTTCAACCCAAAAATCATTAATATCAAACTCTTCTTCATTGGATCAATCTCGTTATTCCAGGGGATTGAATAAGGTTAAAATTGGTCTACTGAATAGGAAAATTTTGGGATCAAATGCAAAAAGATTTGGAAGTGACTCGAACATTGCATATGACTCGTTCCCAACTATTAATGAAGATCCTTCGAAACATAACAAGCTGTCAAACTCTGATGAATTATTGATAGACCCTTCAATGCTTGACAATTCACTTCAAATACCACCCGAAATTAAGTCTAATGAGTGTAACAAAAGTGAAATCTCTAAAACATCTAGATGCAGTGTCAAAGCTGTAACACCATTTCAGAAGTTCGAAAAGAGATTGAACCGGAGAAATTCTTATCCAAATTTGGTTCCATTAGAAGCTAACTTGAACGGGCTCGAGTTTTCCAAGAAAGATCGGAGCATTATGCAAGAAGAAATCACAAATCCGGTAAGGTACAGAAGCTCAAGTTTTTCAAGATTGGATAGTCAGCATTTTGAAATTGACCAAGATAATCCACTTTCTGTTGAAAAGTTTTGTGCAGATTATCTTTCAGGTGTGGACAAGCTCATCAAGTATGAGAATCTACTTAGATATTATGAATTCGAAAAATTCTTCGAAGGGCCTAATTCTAAGAAATCAGAATCAACAAAGGACATTATCACAAATACTCAAATCAAGAAGAAGTATAACAGTTTGAATCTTGAATTGGTGAAATTACGGAACATTCATCATCAGATGCACTCTTCTAAAGCAAAAATTGTGGATGAAGACCTTATGAGCGATTTGAAATACAATATCGAAGATTTGAAAGGAACCATTGATCGCTTAGTCTACGAAACGAGAATTGTTGTCAAGAGAATCAATGAATTAGATGACAGTTTCAAGGTTCTAGACAACAAGCTCAACGAACAAACCAAAACAAATTTAGATGTTCTTATTCAAAACTTAATTGCTCTGAGAAAATTTAATGAAGTCTTTTGCAGAAGTTCGGAAAGAAAAGAAATTACAACCAAACTTATTGGTGACAAGAACGAATATGTCGAAGAACCAGCTGCTTGGATGAATTCACAAAATAATTGGCTCAAAATGATCATTACGTTCGTATATGATATGGTTCTCTTCGTGTTTCAATTATTCAAATTTGATGGTACGAATATGAATTTGGATCGTATCAGGAAATCATGGCGAAAACTTGATCCCAACCGCAAGATCATCAACCGTGCGTATTCTTACGTGGGCCACGAGCCTTCGAGGGGCAGTGTCTCCTCAATCGAGTTGAGTGATCGTGGATAATACTCAGAAAATCAATAATCATTAATCATTATTCATTAGATCTAGCTTAGGTCTAGTTAAGTGCGTTTTACGTTACTATTATTTACTTCTTCACCTCCCAACAACTTATTTAATAAATTAATCAACAGTTCTACTTCTTCTTTGTACTCCTTTGATTGTAACAAGTCGTAGTCTTCTAAAGTGGCATCATGGTAAGTTTGAATGATTTCTAAGACTTTGGCTGTAGCAGCCTCCAAAGTTTTAGTGGAAGCTTTCAACTTCGTTTCTGTGGGATCCAACACTTGAGAGACATATGATTTAAAATTATGTGCCACATGCAATTCTTCTTCTCTCTTGATAGTGTTCTTGTTCTCCAAGTAATCTTTCACCGTGGCTACCATGTCGATATTCTGATCCACCAAATCCTGGAGCTTTTCGGTGAAATAACTCAGTCGTTGTAAGTCCATGACCAAAGAAATCCTCTTTCTTTCCAATTGTGCTATGATTTTCTCCTCTGTATCAATGGGTTCCAGCAGTATGCTGGGATGTTTGATGGTCTGACAGAACTCCGCGTATTCTGAGGGCAGCACCAACGACTTGGCTATGGCTTGAAGTCTCGAGATCTGTTCTTCGGACTCATTCAAGTTCTGCGTGAAGGTCTGGACTAGTGTACTGATGGCCTGTAGCTCATCATACGACCTCACCATTTCGAGAAATCGTCTATATTGGTATTGGGAATTGAAGTGTTAGATCATAATTATGTTACGATTCCAGCACCACGGTCACGTGCGCATTCTCCGTTGACAACGAAGAAGTTTACACGTCTCGCTCGGCTGGAATAACAAGATCAACGAACTCAACATCTTTCAAAAACACGTTCATTCCGTTTAATCATTGAATCATTGAATCACAAAAATGGTGGCAATTGGGAATGCTCATGACGACTTTATTCACGACGCCGTGTTGGACTACTATGGAAAGAGATTAGCCACAAGTTCCTCCGACAAGACCATCAAGTTGTTCGAGATCGAAGGCACTGAGAATTACAAGTTACTCACAACATTGACAGGCCACGAGGGACCTGTTTGGCAAGTAGCCTGGGCCCATCCTAAATTCGGATCCATATTGGCTTCGTGTTCATATGATGGCAAGGCGCTCATTTGGAAGGAGCAACCAGAAACCCAACAATGGTCCATCATTGCTGAACACAGCGTTCACCAAGCCAGTGTCAACTCCGTCAGTTGGGCTCCACATGAGTTGGGTGCGGTCTTGTTGGTGACTTCATCCGATGGTAAAGTGTCTGTGGTGGATTTCAACGAAGATGGCACCACATCACATGTTATATTCGACGCACACGCCATAGGTATCAATTCTGCATCGTGGGCTCCATTAACCAACACCAACTCCAAGGATGCTTCGATCTTGAAGCAACAGCGCAGATTTGTGACTTGTGGTTCTGACAACTTGGCCAAGATCTGGAAGTTCGATGCTGCTTCCAATTCCTACGTTGAAGAGGCTAAGTTAGAAGGTCATACTGACTGGGTTCGTGATGTTGCATGGTCTCCATCCGTCTTAAACCGTTCGTACATTGCCTCTGCATCACAAGACCGTACTGTTTTGATCTGGAGTCAAGACAACAATGGTGTCTGGCAGAAACAATTGTTGACCGAAGAGAAGTTCCCCGACGTTTGCTGGAGATGTTCATGGTCATTATCAGGAAACATTTTAGCAGTCTCTGGGGGTGATAACAAGGTTAGTTTGTGGAAAGAAAACTTGCAAGGAAAATGGGAATCTGCAGGTGAGGTTGATCAATAACGACTGTGGCTATCTGACCAAGGAATCATAGAGCCTGGATGATCCCCATCCATTCATTTCTACATATTATGATTAATGTCATGAATAAAAGCAACTTTATATTTTATCGGAATTACAATTCGTTAACTGTAGCCTCAATGATCTTTTGCACGTCTAAAGATGCTTCCTTGGCGGCTTCTAAAACTTCGTCGTGGTTTGCCTTACCATGGTCCAATGGAACTGGATTTTCGTCGAATGCACTTGGTGGCTTGTCAGCGACACCGGCATTGGTGATCAAAGACAAAGCCAAAACTCTCAAGCCAGAGTGGTGGGCAACAATGACTTCTGGAACGGTGGACATACCAACAGCATCACCACCCATACTTCTAATCATTCTAACTTCAGCTCTACTCTCAAATGTTGGGCCACAAACGTACATATAGGTACCTTCGTAAATCTTTCTGGTGATTCCGAGCTCCTTTCTTGCCTTGGTCAAGAACAATCTTCTCAAGTCCAAATCGTAGGTATCCGAAAGGGATTGGAAACGAGGACCGAAGTCGTCCAAGTTAGGACCTCTCAATGGGTGGTAACCTGCCAATCCAGGCATGTTGATGTGATCGTCAATGAGCATCAAGTCACCTGGGACCAACCCTTCGCGAACACCACCTGCAGCGTTGGTGACCACAACGACCTTGGTGTCCAACTTCTTGGCCAATCTGATTGGGAAAGTGGTGTCTTGGAAGGTGTATCCTTCGTAGAAGTGCAATCTTCCAACCATGCACATGACAGGCACCTTGTTGGATCCGATGAGACCGAAGATCAACTTACCAGCATGACCGGGAACAGTGGAAACCTTGAAACCAGGGATGTCCTTGTAGTCGATTTCAACCTTTGGTTCCGCGTGCAAGATGTTGGCGATGCCACCTAAACCTGATCCGCAAATGATCATAACTCTGGGAGTGACCAATTGTGGAGTGGCCTCTAAGTAAGACTGGACCTTGACCAAGGCCTCGTCCAACAAAGCAGTATATTTTTCAGGAGAGAACGACATTTGTAACGACCGGGGGAAACGAGAGGAAGCGTGAAGTGAACGTCTTATACTGGGCACCTCAACGAGCCCCATCTCGGCCGCCGCTTACGTAATCCCCCACTTTTGAGGGGAAGTATCGTGCGATAGATGCTCGAATCAGAAGTCAATAGCGGACTTCACCGTCCTATCCAAGTTGATGCATATTCTGAGGTTGGAATTGGCCGTTTTGAGCAACCCTACGGCACACATCTTGGCATAAAACAATTCATACGCCGGCATATACCGATCCACAAAGGCGGTCACCTGTTCCGCTGTCATTCCCGAGCCAGTCAGTGCAATGAGGGCCTGTTCCTGTTGGAGTCTCCAGGTGTATACGTTTTCAATGGACGAAGTCTGGAGAAATACGAACTTGTCGAAATGTTTCCAGATGTTGGCGTATTGTTTCAACTGTTCATTGACATATTGAACGTGTGGAAGACTATGGCGGATCAAGGGAGTATTGGAAGACCCTAGGTACTTGATACGAAGTTGATCGTCGTCCAATGGCATGAACCCGTTGAACCACCCCTCGAAAATCACCACGTCGATGGGGGTGGAGAACTTCTGCCATTGAGACTTGTCTAATCGATCGCCTTCGCCTGCAAACAACGACTTATCGTATACGGGGATCATGATAGGGTGTTCTAGTTTACCGTTGGTTCTAGCGCTTATTATCAGCTCAAAGATATCCACTCCGATTTGAGTATCATGGGTGCCTGGGAGCCCGCGGCCTTGGATCAAACGGTTGTCTTGCAATTCGGACTTGGCCCTTTCCGTAAGCGCTACCTGGTCTTGATGGGTCAAGTAGAGATCATCCATCAGGAAATGTACCATATTGAGTTGCGGATATGACTGCAAGAGTAAACTATGCACCTTCTCTGACAAGTACGACTTACCAGACCCTTGAGGACCACTGACCCCAAAAATCAAGGGCCGTTGGTTGGGCCCAAAATTGTGGTTTTCGATGGCTTTGGAGAGGAAATCGAACGTGAGAGATACCGTCGTCATTATATGTTTACTTGCAATCATAATTACCGGTCTTTCCTATAGTTATGGGGCTAACGTTGGTGGTTTCTGCACGACCTCATAGGCTCCAGTTTTAAGTAGGTCATAGTGGAGTTCCGAAAGGTACCAAGACGTTCTCCTACAATGACGTGTAATCTCGGGTTTTTTCGCTCGTTCAACTTCCTAGAGGACTCGCTACGTTTTTTCTGAGTTAAATTGTCTTTATTTCATGTAACGGTTCATTTAAATTGCTTTGGCCTCCTTCAACTTGGAAATCAACTCATCCACAGACTCAACCTTGATTCCGGCCTCTCTAGATGGAGGTTCCACCACTTGAACAGTCTCTAAACGTGGAGTGATATCCACCTCCAAATCAGCAGCCTTCAACTTTTCCAAAGGCTTCTTCTTTGCCTTCATCACATTTGGCAAAGATGCGTATCTTGGCTCATTAAGACGCAAATCAGTAGTGATAATCATTGGCAATTTAGCCTTTAAAGTGTCTGCACCACCATCAATTTCTCTGGTCACAGATATCGAGTCTCCATCGATCTCCACCTTGGACGCATTGGTGGCCTGTGGCCAATTCAACAATCCCGCCAACATTTGACCAGTCTGGTTGGCATCGTCGTCAATTGATTGTTTTCCGAGGATGACCAAGTTACTCTCGTTCTTCTCAACCAACTTCTTCAAGATTTTTGCAACGCTCAATGGCTCCACCTCCGAATCACCCACATCAACAAGAGTACTGGTATCGGCACCCTTGGCAAGAGCAGTTCTCAAAACATCTTGAGCCTTGGTTGGACCAATAGAAACCGCATGAATCGTGTCAACTAGTCCCTTGTTGGCTTCTCTAATACGGAGAGACTCCTCTAATGCAATGTCACAAAAGGGATTGATACTAAACTTGACACCTTTGGTTTCGACTCCAGTAAGTGTCTTGTTAATTCTTGGACGAATAGCCGCATCTATCACCCTCTTGACAGGTACTAGGATCTTCAATTTAGTAGACATGGTGGACAACAGGAACTAATGAAGTTACTCACAATTGAAAAATCCGGTTCCGGAATCGCTCATTATACACAGGATGCCTATATGCCTACTATTCAGTTACGACTCATGAAGCTAGTGCTAGATGTCTGGAAGGGTGGCAGAAGAAATGCCGTGTGCTAAAGTTCGTTTTCGAATCAGCTGTTTGTTACAAAAGTTCCCCTTTCGCTATGCATTTAAATAAATAATGATACTTAATAATACACATCATTTCCTAGTTAAAATTAAGAGTGCTATTCCTCGATCTGGCCTTCATCTTCTCTATACGGGCCTTCAATTGGGATGTCACTTCTGCTGCACGTTTCCAGCTGTCATCATTGGAGTCCACTTCAAAAGTCTCTCTGGTTTGAGCCAAATCAGGAGATTTTTGGGGACTGAATCTATTGAAAGTACTGCTAGCATTTGGTTGGAAAGCCTTCTCATTCAAACTGTCTGCATCAATAGAGAGTCGGTTAACTCTGGAGCTCAATTCCCCAGAAGTCACCCTTGACCGACTTTCAGGCGACATTTGTTCAATGGTGATTTTAGATTGGAATGGTGAGTGGTTCGAGTTATTGTAAAGCCCGTTGTGAGAGAATGTTTGAGGAACCTGGGTCTGGTTTTGTTGAAGCTTCATTAGTTCAATGGTTTGCTCCAAGTCCCTGTTCTTTAATTTGGTTGTTTCAAGATCACTATTCAAGCGAAGAATTTGAGTTTCCTTTTGCTTGGCCATAAGCAAAGCATTTGTGAGATCCTTTTGTATCAATTCGTTTTTCGTGCGCTCTTGAGTTAAATCATGGGTCAAAGCTATAAGCTCCTCTTTGAGCAGAAGCTGAGTTTGACTATCACGTTGCTTCAGAGAAGCCCAACGCGACTTCTCTTGTCTCAAACTATGTAACTCTTCTAGTTCTGCGCTTGAAATTCCTGTTTCCACAATTGGTTTTGGTGTGGAATTAGAGGGTGCGGGAATAGATGGAATAGTTGAAGAGGCAAGAGATCTCCCTGTCAAACCTCTTCCATATGCTGATACCTTAGGAGCTTCATCTACTCTCTTTGCGGGTGAAGTTGCTCCTCTTTTAGCAGGTATGGATGATGAGACTGGTTGAGCCTTGGGCTTTTTCGGAGCTGCAGTACTTCCTCGCTTTTCTACCACAGTAGAGGAAGTTGTAACAGTAGAACTTTTGCTTCCTGCTTTACACTTCACATTAACAGTCTCGTAAAATGATTTCACCTTGGTTTTTCTATTCTCATCGATCTTGTCAAGGAATGAATTAATCTCTCTCTCCCCAGTGATTTTCATCAATGTACCAATCATTTCCGTCGAGGCTTGTCTAATTGGCTCTTGTGATTCACTTAACAATTTGACACCAGCCTCCATGATACTATCAATCTCTGAGCGAGATGGTGGTACTGTGGTAGAAGCCAAACAACGTTGTAAATAATTTGTAGATGCAATTTTTATCTGAGGGGTTTTGTGTTTCATACCCGTCAAAGTCTCTTCTAACACATCATTCAAACTTGATGACTTAAAGATCGCATCCAAGCAATTTGCTAAAGCAGTTGCAACAGAAGCCTTCTTTTCCTTTGTTCTTTCCAACATTGGTGATAAGATCAATGATTGGTATTTGTTGAATGGTTTTCCAAGGCCTTTTACCACTAGTTCCGTACAATTGGCAGCCAATTGAACAACTTGTATGTTAGCATCTTTCATGCACTTCGTAAAAATCCTGATCAAAGGGGTATAGTCATCATTAGTCAATTTGATGGTTTTTTCTAATACAGCATGAACTTCCTCTAACACCTCAACTCTTTCTTTCCACTTTGAAGAGCCTATGCGAGATTCAAAATCAGCAGGTAATTTACTCAACACCTCAACTGGATCTACCAAGTCTGCCGGATCAAAAAATGGTGTTTCGCTTGCAGCCTCTGCATCATTCATCTCAACGTCTTCGCTATCTGCTGCTGATTGTGACTCCTTAATTCTGTCCAACTCAGACTTCTGAGCTCTAGTGAGTCTCGCCTGCTCTGGTTTGGCACCCTTGACTGCTTCAAATGCCTTTGTCAAATCCTTTTGCTGGACAGGCTTCAAGGTTGGAAACAACACGGACTCAAGTCCTGAACCCATCCACTTGTATAACTCCACCGTAAGTTTGGTTGTTTCAGCTCTAACGTTCTTATCTGCATGTCCGAAAAGCTTGGTTAAACTTGGAATTATTATTTTTGGCAGAATTATTACACACCCGTAGTTCTCCACAATCGAATACAATGCAGTTACACATCCAGCTACTAGCTTTGGAAGTCTGTTGGTCAAGGAAGGAAGGATATCCTCGACAATTGAATCTGGCTGAGATGAGATTTCTATCATCAAAAGGAGAATCTCAATGGAATATTCCTTCGTCTTGACTCTTGAAGATGATAATCCTTTCTCACATGTAGATGTGATGAGTCCAGCACCTTTGAGCTTATTGACAATACTTGGGGTACCTCCAAAACGAAGGTAGTTTGTTATGGCAAGCAATGCAGTTTCCTGTGCCACAACATTGGAATCAGTAGCAAACTTCTTGATGAGTTCAGGTTTTTGATTCAATCCTTGGAAGCATTCATCTTGTTCGTTACGAGAGTTTTCGAACAAATTAGAGATCTCCTCGTACGCCAGAAGTCTGACCTTCCAAACATTATGAATCAATCTGTCATCCAACGGAAGCGATGAGTAGTCGGATACGTCAGTCATGAGTCTCACTAATGGTTATAGCAGTTGTTGTGTAAACAAATAAAAAACACGATATGGGAGTGCATATAGTGCGACACCTACACCGAATTTCATGACAGATGTATGATTCCTACAGTACTATCGAATGGAGCTCCGTATGATATTATTTGCATTGCATTACAAATGCTATTTTTTGAGTCCAGGAATTAAGAGTTAACTTTCAGATTCTAGATCTTCAATCAAACACAGAGGACTTACACAGGCAGATGCATAATGAATCTGGGTGCTTTAAAAATTCTTCGTACAAGTAGGTGACAGATGATCAGATGCAGGTTGATTAGTATATACGAACGTCGGAATCAACTGACGCTGTTCATAACTTTACGTCCTTACCCTAAAGGACATTCAAAGAATTTGTGAAAAACCAGTTGTTCCACGAGATGGAATAATTTATTCTATGTTCTTGGTGAAGCTTGCTCTGATCTCATCGAGAGGCTTCAACTTTAAATTCCACTCCTTCTCTCCAGGTCTGTCAACATAGTATTTTTCAAGGTTAACACCGTGGTATGGATGACGTGCAAGGTTGAACCATGGTAATATGGCCATGGTGGTGAATGAGAATTGAGAGTTTCTGTTAGCAATGTCCTTTAATCTGTCATCCAAGACAGACTCGTTCTCGTGATATGGTAATTTTCCTTCAGACAATAACTTTTTTATTTCGTATCTGTCCTTGTTAACTTCTCTAGCGTTTTCGGACCAGCCCAAGAATCTCTTAGAGGATCTGACGTAGGCGAGGTAGAAACCACCAATGAAACCCACCAAGGTGGCCGTTCTCAAAGCGCCTGCTGGAACCTTCCCTGGGGCCTTGAAAGCGCCAGCTGCTGGCTCCAATCTTTCCCAGGCTTGCAAAGCCACTGGGAATCCCACGGCGGATGCAGCCCAAACACCGTAGTCGGAGCTTCTGAAATATGAAACCACTCTGGTGATATGAGGGTCGACATCAATGACTTCGTAGTCAGAGAGTGGAGGCTCTGCTCTCACTGGTTGGTTGCTTTTGGTGTATGACATTTTAGTGGCAGGTGTTGACCATCACAAATTTGGTTATTTTCAATTCTCACTCGTTGATTGGAGTGAAAAGTCGTGCTCCGACCACTAATAATAGGTCACGTGACACCAAGCTCTTGCAAGAGATAGTTAATTCCTTTCAATTATGTTTAGCCCTTAGCTACGTGAACTAAGGATAAGATAGCTTGTCGTGAATTCCCCTGCTTCGAATACCAGTGAACATCTTTAAAATTGGGTTATCGATTATAACTTACACATGTGTAGCCATTGAGAACAGACAAATATCACCCCTAATTTTTCTCAACCAGATCAAAACCAATGTAATTATAGGAAACACAAACTCTGCTTTCAATTGAATTTTTCATACTATGGAACTTCTATAACGTTACTACTCTTATACCTGTAGAGTTCTGGATTTTCCAGGACTCTTTAAAATGATCTTCCTAGTGCACGCTCCGATTGCAGCCTTTATCTTTATTTGTGCGCACACTGTAACTAAGCAATTTGCCTTTGTTAATAACCACTCCATGCCGATAAGGATAGAGGATGAATCGCCATCGGAGGATCGGGTCCATTCGGGTCATCATCCCATGGTTCGTCTCGTGAATGGGGTACGGATCCATAATGTTCCCATGATCAACTATCTCATTATTGGAGTGTTGGGTTTCTTCCTCCTTAAATTGACAACCAGATACACCGGTCTCTACATGAAGAGTTCATTGATCACAATAATCATCACCAATTTGGTCCTTTACGGTATATCTGAAACCCTTGCTCAAACACTCATCAGCTACCGAGCAGATCAACCACTCTTCTCATTCAGAATCCATGAATACCAAAATGATTTGTCATTCAATTCTAACGATATCCTTGGAACCACCGATCTCAACACCCTTAATTCATACGGAAACGACGAGTATCTGGAGCACGACCTCGAGGAAGCTGAAACCGATGAGGTGGGAATCGAAAGATTCATTGATTACTTGGAGGGAAACAACGTAGATTCTCCTTTTCAGGATCAAAATGTCAATGTCGTACCCCCAGCCCCACTCACATACTTCAAGTTCAATCGATTGGCAGGTTTCATGTGTTGGGGTTTCATTCTTGCATTTGTTCAATGCTGGTGGTACAAATTCCTTCAAATATACTCCAAGGATCCCAAGTTCATCGAGGTCTTGAGAAAAGTTTTGACAGATCAGCTCTGTTATTCACCAATTTCATTGTTCTTCTTTTTCACTTATGGTACCATGGTGCTAGAAAGCGGATCTTGGGAAGACACAAAATCTAAGTTGAGCAAGATCTACTTGAAAACCTTGATGATCAACTACAGTGTGTGGTTCCCGGTTCAATTCTTCAACTTTTTGGTAGTACCCCGCAACTTCCAAGTTCCTTTTAGTTCATCCATATCTGTGTTATGGAATTGTTTCTTATCCATGAGAAACTCGAGCAATTGATTCATTAGACTACCTCACTAAATATACATACCTGAATTGGAAAACCCATTGAATTTCCGTACGGTGCCACTGACTTTTTTGACATAAAGTTCTCTGTTGCTCAAATCAGAAATCATGAGTTCAGAAAGTGCGTAAGCGGTATCCACGATGGAATCGTTATCTGAAATTTCGTAGCCCGGTTGACCCTCTGAATTCAAAACTATGGCCAAGGCATTTGGGCCTTCCACCAACCCCAACTTCGAGATAATTGAACCTGAGATACCCGTGATAGCATGTGGAGGCTGTAAATATGGAATGGACTCAAAAATTCCGGGTAGTATTACGTCCTCGTTCAACATAAGCTTATTGATAGTTTGATTATTGTTCAATCCACAAGGTGCGATGGTGATCCACGATTTAGTTGGCCTTATGGACTTGATCAAAGCTGAACTGAAAAAGTTGTATGCAATAGTGTTGACGAAATGTGGAACGGCTACAACTAAGGAATGTTCAACCTTGATGATATCAATTTCAACATTAGGATATTTATCTTCGAACACCTTATTGAGTACTGCTTGGTAGAGTTGTTCATCTTCATCGTAGACATCATCACTTTTAGGGGCTTCCGGCTTGATATACAGGACACTTATGGAGCCAACCTTAGAACTTTTCTTAAAAGAATCTCTCAAGATCCTCACAGTGTTAGGAATCACCACTGTATAGTCACATTGTGAGTCCTTGAGATTAACCTTAATATCTGGAATTGGAGCTGGGATTGAATCTTCCTCGTCAAGCAAATGACGAGGAGCACGTATGTTCAAGGGTTTAATCTGAAGTTAGAATTGATACATAAAAGAACTTGTACTGTTCATCTTTGAAACTTACCAACATACTT
This sequence comes from Suhomyces terraborum, assembly GCA_030582495.1. Taxonomy (NCBI): domain Eukaryota; kingdom Fungi; phylum Ascomycota; class Pichiomycetes; order Serinales; family Debaryomycetaceae; genus Suhomyces; species Suhomyces terraborum. The sequence goes on along the minus strand of JAKTXJ010000030.1, from coordinate 172,694 downwards.
GAGTACTTGGGATGGAAACCGGTGGCCAAACTGCTTTAGCGTAAGGGATCACGTGATTAAGTTTTGGTGCTTCAGAAGCACTATTGTGACAGAGAAAGCATACACAAGTGGGGCCAAAAGTGATTTTTGCTACCTTGTTAGCACATTTGCACTAATACAGAATTACAGATTTGTAGAAACATTCAATCAAGGGGACCCTTCACATTTTTGCCATATCCTTCATCTATTACGATTTACCTGAACATCCTCAGCGAAAGGTTTCTGTACAGGAAATCAGGCTACATTTATATTCATATTGTTGCGAGAAGAAATCAATACCTCAGGAATGTTCAGGTCTAGAATCTTCAATGTGGCTAGGGCCACTAAGTTCCACTTCAGAGGGTACCACTCGATCGACCACCCAACCTCAAATATCATAGTCAACTCCAACGCAATCGAATCAAAGATATTATCCAAAGCCCTTGAATTTGTCCCTAAGTTTGGATTTGAGTCTGTTTGCATCACGGAAGCCGTCCGTGAATTGGGATACGGAGACTCCTTGGAATCTGCCATCACATCTAATCCTATTGGAACCCCGGAGTTCCAACTCGTGTACCACTGGTTGAAAGTGCAAAGACAAAAGCTCGAAGACCATGTCAACGATCCGAAGAGTGAATTACATGAAATCAGAGACGAGTACGATAGGGTGAGCTACTTGATGAATAAGAGATTGGAATACAACCAGCCCATTGTCGGAAAACTCGGAAAGGGTTTGGGACAGTTGGTGTTGCCATACAATGTCAATAGAGGGATGGAAGAGTTGCACAACTTGAGTGATGATATCTCATTTTACGCCGGAGACAGGTCAAATGACTTTGCCTGGTATTCCAAGAGACTCAGTTTGTCTACAGTATATGTATGTTCAGAGTTGTTCATGTTGCAAGATTCCAGTCCTGGGTTCACCAAGACAAAAGAATTTGTCAACGATAAAGTCAGGGGAATCGACAACTTGGGCACTGCTTACACAAGCGTTGAAGAATGGAGCTTGTTCAATGCCATAACCTTGGTCAACTTGATCAAGTCCCAGTTACTCAGAGGTTAACGATAGATGAGTACTCCAGCATGTTAATGTTCTTAGCGATATATGTCAGTTTCAATACCAACAATCATACTACATCTCTTCTTTGAATGTCTATTAGTACTTAACCTCTTGCTATTTGGGATCTGATCTCCACTATTTTATCTCTGGTGACCGTTATCTTCTTCTCCTCATCGGTGATTTTTGCCTCCACTCTCTTTACTTCATCTTCAATGAACTCAATTCTCTTCTCCACGTTCATCTTAGCTTCTGAATAGTCCTGAGGCAATAATATTGGGCCAGTCAATTTATAGATTTTAGAACTTTCGTCCAACTTCCCAAACTCCTCCAACACGATCTTGTTTTCTTGATATTGTGTTTCGAGTTGAGATCTTGCTGTTATCAATTCGTTCAAGGTGTTTTGCTGGTTGGAAAACTCGAGAGAAATCTTCTCAAATTCCTGCTTGAGGTCGGCCATAGTGCTAACTCAGTTGATCAAATGGATCTTGATATGTACGAATAATTTTCATACTTGGACCACCATCTAAAGTGAGTAACATCACGTGACCCATAACTGCACCAAGATAAGGTGGACACCTATTGCACCCATGTTACGAAGTACTACAGGTTACAGTGGTTAAAATCTCTTCTCTAAAAAGAACTACTGAATAAATCTTTAAAGAATAGGTTGATTTACATTCTCCTTTCGCACTTCGTTGATTATGTATAACTTAATATGACCCATATATAGTGTTCAGTCCAGAGCACTGTTTTTCGGATATGACCCCCAAGCATTCGGTATAGACTAGCTGCATATTCAAGCTTATTTATGAGGGAAATATATCAGCATCATCTTCATTGATGACGATTTCTGTGACATGAACCTTGTATCTTCTATTTGTAGAGTCTCCACCATAACCGCTCATTTCTTCATCGTATTCATCATATTCATTCACAGATGCAGCTTCTTCTTCCATGTCGTCCTCGTCATCGTCTGTTTGGGACTCCGGGTCCTTTCCCTCAGAAGACTCTGCCATGTTATTTGAATCGTCGTAATCATCGATAATGGCGTCATCCAGGCCTAGGGAGGAATCAAGAAATGTGGGCCTGGAGAAATGATACGATGTATGACGGCGTTGGGTATTGCATTCTTTACTTAACGTAAACGAGCTCCTAGATGCGATCCTGGAATTGGACCGAGACCTCGATTTGGAGTAGCTTTTGGATCTGGTCTTTCTCTCGTTGGCTAGAGAACGCAGCTGTTGATATGGTGATGCAAATAAGTCTTGGTTGAAGATGAACCCCTGGCACTCTTTGAGCGATATGATGTTGTAACTGGCGCTATCCGAATAAAAGCTTGGTGAATCATACACGGAAAAGTTTTCATTTTGAATCATCAGCGGTGATAGAAACGAGTTACGACGTACCCATGGCGACGATGCAGAAGCGAATGAAGAGCTTCGTCTTTTGGAATGCTCGGTGTTCCCCTGTGGTGGATCTGAATTGGGGGTGGTGGACAAAGTGTCCGTTCGGGAGTCCTTGTGGATGGTCTTTTTACCAGGATCTAGCTTGGATGATTCGGCCATTTTTAAACCGATACAACGACAATTACAACGGTTTTATGGAAGAAAAATGGAAGCAGTACTCACCGGTATTCATATCTAAACTCATAAGGGGTCATGTGACGTTTAAGGAGGTACGAGTGACTATTGGGATCAGTCGTGCGCACACTACAACTAGTGTTCCGAGGCAACTATAGTGGTGCCGAATTAGGAACCGGGTGAGACAATAGCGGAACAAGAAGTTACTGAAAGAGGCACCGTTTGAATATGTGGATAGTAAGTAGATTGTGAAAAAGAGAAAGAAGAGGGAAGAATAGAGTCAGAGAACATTCTCGACTCGAAACTGAGGCAGGTGGAATTTTTTCTACCTGAATTGAGTTTGTATGAACTCCAGTTTGGATCGAACTGTACCTTGAAGTTGGACCCGAGCCCGAACCTGTACCTGAACTCAATTTCATGTTGAACGACCCAGTGCCTGCAAATTTGCCTACTTAGAGTTTGTTCCGCTTCAATAAGCAGAACACGAACTCGAATTATCTAATTCGTACTTGACATATGTATTTTATTTGTCATACTTTATACAAGAAATTTCGTATCATCGTGATTAGTGCAAATGTGCTTTGGAGCATCGAAAAGAACACATAATGCATCAGGGAGTTGAATATCAGCTCTATTGACTAGCAACGTGAGCTTCTCTGTACCAAATTCCACCTCTTTCTTTCAATCTGTTCATGACAAACTTCAACCCTTCTCTGGTGTTGGAGATGTTTGAAGAGAACCTCTTCAAGCTCCATTGCTCAATCTTTTGCTTGAATCCCATCAAATTGGAAGAAAACTTGACTTTGGCATCCACCAAAGTGCTAGAGTCATCAGTAGCGGTGTATTTCAAATACTCTTCCACTTTGATGAATTTACGGTGGTCCACGTTGGATGTGTAGGAGAGCAACGTCTTGGATTTTGGGTCCACCACAACCTTCTCTATTATCCAGGAGTCAAGGTTATTGCCCAAAAGCGGCTTGATGAAACCGGGCAATCTACCTGTCTTCACCACTAGTTTGGTGATTCTCAAGCATCCATTCTCATCCACAGTTTGCTCCAAGGTGTCAGTACTCAACACGTGCTTGGCGTAGGGATTGGGGTAGCGGTTGAAGTAGGCCAAACTGACGGTTTGGAAGTCGTGATTGAACTGGTGGGAGTTTTCGAAGAATAAGACCATTACAACGGCAACTGAACGGTGCTGGTGAAGGGTGGTAAATTTTCACTCCACTAATCGCGAGGGCTTTGGTAATCGGTCGTGTGCAGGACACGGCCCCCATCGGCCTCGGCTTTAGTGGGATGCCAACGAGAGCACACCGAGAGAGGATCTGGACTTTGAGCAAGACCTCACACCATTTTGATTGGATCGTTGACGGATCCTTGATAGGATCTTTAAGTGAATGGAAATCTTTTGCGTTTCGACATGTTCAACGTGCTCGACATGCTCGACATGCTCGACATGTTCAACGTTGTCAATATGAGTGTAGCAGTTGAATTTCGGACTATCGCATTCCTACACTCAGACAATAGGTATAGGACCAAAATTGCGCTGAAGAGAAGCAACGAAAAGAATATCATCCATGGAGGTAAGCTGAGCTGAGCTTAACAAAATTGGTTAAGCATTGTTCTTACTGGATTATTAGGCGGGACTCTGATGTCCTGAAGCACCTCTCCTATACTGGGAAATACCAACTCTCAACCTGTAGCAATCTTTGGTGCATTATCAGGTGGCCTGAGCGATGTCCCCACAGAGAGATTGGCGGTCGTTCCGAAACTGACAAGAAGAAGCACTGTATCAATTATTGTGCTGCTGCGGAACTGCGATTGAAGGCTTGAGTGGATGCCTATTTTTCTGTGAAGATTAGGAGAAACAGCAGCTGAACAACCGTCAAGAGGTGTACTTCAATAAATAGAGTCTTCTGAAGTGATTTTCAGTGAGACACACTCCTTAATGGGGTTTTTAGCGTTTCAAAATGGCCCTGGGGCTACTGTAGAACATTTTTGACTGTGACGCACTACAGACTATTTACTACCAATAAGCCCATATAGCCAGTTATCAAATGAGCCAGAAAAGCCTTGGAATTGGAAGATTGGCTCGTACAATCACTTCTGCCTGGATCATGCACCGATGCCATAACGTATCTGATAGGTGCATGGGGTCATTTTATCGAACGGACGTGTGTAGCAATGGAAGTCTTATCAATCTTGAATCTAAAGAAAGTGGTTACGTTAATGAGAGGCAGTATATACTGTGTTGCTCGGATTGGAAATGTGCAAGAACATCTCGCTTAATTCGTCATCTTCTACGTACTTCCCATGGAAAGGGGCTCCTTTTGAAAATGACTAGTTCGTCATTTCTTCAAGTTCCGAGTGTCCCAGTAATTCCATTCCCCAAACTGTTCCATTTTCCGAACTACGAAACCAACATTTTCCCCGCAAAAATCTCCCTGCTAGAGTCCTCTGTCCAATCCGAAATCATCTGGCCCCAAACCCCACCATTTCTGCTGTGACATCTGGTGAAGGTTCTCGAACCAACAAATTCGGAGTACACAAGACTCCAGCTGCGTAACTATTGCCTGATTTTCGCATGCGACAAACAAGCGTGGTGCACTTAGAGCAGCCCCAGTTTGTGGTATCGTATCAGCTTTACGGAGAAATTGTCTCTGTCGACCTTATTGGCCGTTCGGGGTGCTCTCCGTGTTACAGAGCTAAATGTTCCCCTGAGGTCATTTAAGGATGCGGAACGCCATGAGTTCCTATATGTAACCTCTGTCCCATGTCCTTTGACTATTGTGGGGTTTCCACTACTGCTCGCCAAAATATTCACCAAATGCAAGCACCTAGACTAGAAAAAATCATATACCAACCCCATTCAACTTCATGTTCAAGTCCACTTCCACTCCCGCTCAACTCGATTCCCGACCTTTCTCCGAATCTCTTCTCGCCTTTGATCGACTCTCTCGACTCTATTTTTGGCTACCGGCCCAGTAGCCTCACCTCGGACCCCAACTCTCACTGGCCGGAGAGACCTTTGCATTCTGCCTGTACCGGCGCACCTGTATGGTGCAGCACAAAGAGTCCTGCAGTGTTCCTGTGTCCCTAGATGGATCTCTGGACGGAGAAACCGTTCCACCAATGCCTCCACCATAGGTTCCGAGTTGCGGACATTCGTGACCCCACACATGTCAAACTCTCCGATCCATCGTCGTTAGCTCCATATACGGAGGCAGGATGTGGGGTCAAAAAGTGCACCGATCTGAAGGTGTCAACAAGCGAAGCCTCCAAGCCACTGCAGTCGCTAGCGAGCTCCGGCGGCCGGTGGCACCGTTCATCGGAGACTGTCGCATCATGCAGCCCTCGGTGGCCGGTGCAGGTCAGTGCAGAGCAAACCATAGACTCCACGAACTCCACGAACTCCACGAACTCTAAACGCGCTGGCGCAGCTTGTGGGGAAACGGCCGTCCCCAGACTCCGCCGTATGGTGATGTCGCCAGAACGCTCGGAGGCACCATGCGGTTGAAGCTGGGCACTCTGCGCTCTCTATGAGTAGACGTACGGTCGGTAGAACCTGGTGGCCTAAATCGCTAGTGTCTGGTGTGGGGAGGCCCCACCCACACACTTGGCAGCTTGGCACAATTTCACCGCTCATAATTGCCCAAGTGCTTGACACCGAACGCAGGGTGCAGTACCCTGCATACAGACAGATTCCTCGCGTAGTTTTCCCTCTGGCTGCGATGCAACAGAAAAAGCAACCATCTCAAACCACCTCATCACCTACGTCACACCCAACAGAGATGAACAGTGGGGGCTCCAACTTGGCCACCACGATCCCTGTGGAGATAGGGGCTGAGAAGCGCTACGCGTGGAGTTACGCCTGTGGTCAGTTCCCCTAGCCCCGACCTGGGGGAGCCAATGACGGGCTTTGTAGCTTTATCATCTCGGTTCCAATGAGCCCCAGATAAACAGAAAGTCGTGCCGGGGCCACCGTTCATATATATGGAGGTGAATCTGTCAGTTGGGAGGATTTTCTGCCTCATACCCATACATGGTGTAAGTCAGACCTCTTCTTACTACGCCAAAACACACGATGACCGATATTCAAAAGACAGGCTTGGAGTCTCTGGACCGTACCATGGACGAGATGGAGCCGTTTTATTCGCAGTCCATCTCCAACTCCAGATGGCAGGACTTCAAAGACTCATTCAAGAGAGCAGTGCCGACAGAAAAGGATGAGAATGTCCGGTCCAAGGCCATCAGCAAGAGACACTTGCGGCTAATGGCCCTCAGTACCGGCTTGGGCACTGGGCTCTTGGTGGCCGCAGGCCAAAAGCTCCATGTGGCAGGCCCGGCCGGAGTTTTGATTGCATACTTCATAGTGGGATACGTCATGTTGGTACCCACCATCAACTCTGTCAGTGAGCTCAGTATCGCTTACCCTGGGCTCCCTGGAGGGTTCCAGTCGTACCCAACGCGCTTCATAGACGAAAGCTGGGGTTTTGCGTTGGGTTGGAACTACGCCATCCAGTGGATGACGGTGATTTGGTTGGAGTTGGTGACCGCCAGTATGACGATCAAGTTCTGGAACACTTCCATCGACCCCGACGCGTTCATCACCATCTTCTTGTTTGTGGTTATTCTCATCAACTTCTGCGGGGCCAGAGGCTACGCAGAAGCGGAGTTTGTCATGAACTCCTGTAAGGTGTTGATGTTGGCAGGCTTCGTGATTTTCGGCTTGGTCATCGACTTGGGAGGAGGTCCCGGTGGCTTCGTCGGTGGCCGCTACTATCACCACCCTGGCGCGTTCACCAGTTTTAAAGGGTTGGTCTCAGTGTTTGTCACCGGGGCTTTTTCGCTTGGAGGTAGTGAGTTCATCTCGCTCGCAGCAGCAGAAACCGGCGGAAACGTCCGTGCTGCCATCAAGAGTGCTTCGAAGTTGATCTTCTTCAGAGTCACCGTCCTCTTCTTGGGCTCGTTGTGTATGGTGGGATTGTTGGTTCCCTCTGACTCGCCCAACTTGATGGGTGCCTCTGGCTCGGCCACCCATTCTTCTCCATACGTCATCGCAGCAGAGATGCATGGTGTCAAAGTGCTTCCCCACATCATCAATTCTGTCATTCTCATATCTGTCACCTCGGTTGCAACTGCAGCCATGTACAGTAGTCCTCGTCTTATTCAGTCGTTGGCCGAACAGGGCCTTGCCCCCCAGTGGTTCAATTACATTGATAGAAGCGGAAGACCCTTGAGAGCGTGGCTCGTGATCGTGGTGTCGTCGTTCTTTTCGTACATCGCCACCTACGACAAGCAAGAGACGGTGTTCAACTGGTTGCTCTCGATCTCGGCCCTCAGTTTCATCTTCACCTGGTTGGCCATTGCGGTGTGCCACCTTAGATTCAGAGCATGCTTGAAGCTCCACGACATCCCGTTGAACTCGTTGGCGTATGTGTCGCCCACCGGGGTCATAGGCTCGTACTTGTCGATTGTCATTAACTCGCTCATTTTGATCGGTCAGTTCTGGGTGGCATTATTCCCTGTGGGAGGAAAGGGTGCGGACGCAGAGTCGTTCTTCGAGAACTACTTGGGAATGCCCTTCCTCCTCATCTGCTACATCGGACACAAGGTCTACACCAAGAACTGGAAGTTGTGGATCAGATTAGAAGACATAGAAATCAACAGAGGTAGAGTGATCTACGATAGAGAAATCTTGGAGTTGGAGAACTTCGAGGTCGAGGAACGGTACAGGAAAGCGCCTTTCTGGAAGAAGGCCCTCATTTTCTGTTTCGACTAACTTTCACTTCTTTAGCATCTTCATCCTATATATTCATCCTATATTTATCGCAACGTTATGTAACTGTATTGTATTGTCATATTATTGAGACGTATTCGCACTTCTTGTAGAAACACACTGCTTCTAATGTACGTGAGAATTAGAGGGACTTTTACGTTAGAACACCGCATACGGTGGAGGTGAACTTCCCCGACTTATAAGGCGTACATTTTCCTTCTCATGATCCCTCTTGTTCTTCTTCTACTTACAGTTGTTCTCATTGTTGTTTTCCAGCATCTTCCCTTTGTCAAGTTGTTCAACCGCTTGATTCCCAACCACTGACTGCCACAATCGATCCCCATGAACCACACTCTGCACGAGAAACTCAAGTTGGTGAACAAACTTCTACAGAACTTGCTGCAAGAACACGGTATGGAATACATGCTCATCACCCAGAACTGGGAGAACGGGTGGGAAAGGGGATTCCAGTTCAATTACTCGCCGCCTTTCACTATCCAGCAACAGCAGCAAATGGAGGCAGTTCTACACGAGTCCCACTTGGGAAGTCTCTCCCTAGTCAAGCCGGCTCTTTGTCACCGGTACTTAGTGGAACTCGCTAGAAACAACAGTGAAGATCTACGCAATCACTACTATGACCTCTTCAACTCCATGGGTCTGAAGGTGTGCAAAGACATTGCAAAACGATGGGTCAAGGCGTTGGAACCCCGTAAGCAGAAGCTCTATCCCTACAAGAACCACAACGAGAGCAAGCCTCCATGGTGGCCATACAACGTGGACCATATCGAGCCTGACCATTTGGACAAAGACAGCAGAATCGAGCTTCTTATCCAAATTTTGCGCAATTCACACATCCTGATCCGGTTGCTAAAGCTGCAAATTATATACCTCAACGTCGAGAATGTCGCAGTCCAGAGACTCTTGAACGAGATCTACTACGTGGGATTCTGGGATCGCGCATTTTACCGTGGTTTCCCCGAAGAAAAGGTCCCCAACGGGGAATTGCTATTAAACGAAAAAATCTTCGTGCCCGCTAGTAAGCTCCAGAAATCAGACTATCTGCTCACAATTCTTCGGTTCGGTGATATCAACGGGTGCATGCTCAATAGCAAGATATACGAGGTCATGGAAGGTGATTCCATGCTCTCTCGAATTGCGGAAATGAGGTGCCGGTTGCGAAAATCTCTCAAGCTCCATTACAGTGCGATGAATTCAGGAATGAGAAAACCTCTGGATAGCAAACGTCGAAGATTGCAGCTTAGTCTGGAAGCAGAAATTCAGATGGATCTTGGCTGCTCACAATCTTCACTTGCCGTTGACTTCAGCTCTGAAACCCATTTGAGTTTACAGGTGGAGGGTAATCTGTCCGTACAAGATAACCACCAAGAGGGGGCACAAGTCGAAATCCAACATCATTCCCAAAATATTGCAGAAGAGAAGGATAAGAAAATCGAGGAAATTTCCCAGAAAACAAACATCAAGCTTGAAAATGTTTCTGGTGGCACGAAACAACCCACAAAGGACGAAGTTTTGGGTTCCCATTCGTTCCAACTTCCTGTCCTGGTCCTTGGTACAGTCCAACTCAAAGGATCGGCCAGAAGTAATAATAGTGGGGCTAACCATCTGGATTGGATTCTTGAGGAAATTAGTAATATTTTCCCGCTAACTAATTCAGTAACGAATCCACTTTCGAGTTATGATCTGGATCCCGTTAGTAATTTGATTCAAAAGGAAAGTTGGGTTCATCTTGGCCTGCCTTTGTATATCAAGCCAAAATTGGCCATCGATAACCATAATTCTGGTAGCATCAAAGTTGAGGAAACACTGAGTAATGTCATTGAAACGTATTCTACCTCGTGAATCATTAATTCTATCTGTGATTGTGGACTTGTTGCAAGCAAAAGGTCGTTTCTCGTTTCTCTTTCGTTGGTTTCTTTGTACTCATATTGAGAATTTTGAAAAATTTGCAATTTGTACCAAAATTAAAATTACTTTTACTCCTCATTATCATGGATTCTGTTGACACAATACACCAAGATGTACCAAGTGGACAAAGGGCTAATACTCCATTGCATATACGTATACACAGCTACCCCTTAGTCCATTATGCCAGTAACTCCGCAAAAGCAAATCGCTTGTACCAAGCAATCGAATCCCAAATAAGACCTGCCATGAAAACTATCAGGAAGAAACAACCATGCAAATCGGTCTTTGACCAAGGTGATAAGCTAGGAAATTTCTTCTTAACACATTTGGACGCCAAAGTACCTTCATTGCAAAAAGTAGATGTTGAAGATGTCAGCAAAATGGTCGCACTGCAAATTAATGGGGTAAGGAATGGAACTCGCTTAGTATTGGTATCTGCAAAGTTGGGTATCGTTATGGGAGTGATAGAGCCATCTCAATCGATTGCTAAAGATACCAAAGTCAAGACTCGAGCAATGCTTACCAATAGCCAAGGCAAATGCATTCTTACATCTCCTTTCGATCCAATACTTTTGCCGGTCAACGATGCCTTGGAAAGAGCCATTGGTGCTTTATTCCCACAAATTAAAAAAGTGCCCAAGGAGGGCCACTCTAGCGAACTAAGCAGAAAATACAAGGTAGTGAAGAATCTAGTCACTCGAACCAAAGAATCCGTGCAAGCCAACCTGTAAAATCAAATACAATAGCTATTAATCAACACAACATTAACTGCTAATATTTCTACCTTTACGAGCTCCATTTTCAGTATATATTAACATGCAATATAAAGTATTATAGTTTACAAACGTATCCTGAACAAAACGTGGTTGGATACATAATCGCTTAATCCTTGGACTTCTTCTTCTTCTTCTTTGGAGATTCGTCGTCTTCAGACTTACGCTTCTTTTCCTTCTTTTCCTTCTTTTCCTTCTTTTCCTTCTTCTCCTTCTTCTCTTTCTTTTCCTTCTTCTTTTCCTTCTTCTCTTCTTCTTCTTCTTCCTCGTCGTCTTGGTCAACTTCGATTTCGTCAGCAAGATCACCAACCAATTCCAAAGCAGCCTTGATGGCATCAGAGTTCTTCATTGGAGCAGCACCTGTTTCGTAGAAGTTCAATCTGTCTTCAACTTGCTTCTTCAAGACAGTACCGAATGCAGTTCCTGGCTCATCAGAGTAGTTATCAATTCTGGAAGCAATAGAACACTTGTTAGCCAAGTATCTGGAGATTCTACCCTTGTTCTTAGCAGCAGCCTTTCCGATGAAACTGGAGTGGTAAATCAAACCGTACTTTGGAGTGTTACCCTTGGTCTTCAAAGCTCTGAACAAAGCCTTCTCAGCACCCAAAATTTGAACGGTGGAAGCAGCTTGCTTGGACAAGTTGGTCAAAGAACCAGCATGCGAGATCAATCTAGCTCCAACAACTTCACCGATTAAGGTGGACAAGTTTGGAGCAACGGTGTGCATCTTGTCAGTCAAGTATTGGAACAACTTGGCACGCTCCTCGGTGGTGCTCACAACAATTTCAGCGAAGTTGGTGACCATGTCCATGTCTTGTTCACTGATGTCTTGACCCATAGAGATCTTAGCGTTATCTATGACTCTTTGAGCGAGCCCGGAGTCTTCGTTAAGGATAGCTGCGAGGTCATGCAAGGACTCATCAGAGACAGAGGACTTGTCCTTGATGGTCAAAGCCAACTTGGCGTAGGATTGGTTGTCAGGAACAATCTTGGCCAACTCAGGGAAATGCCATCCGTACCATTCCTTGACTCTCATGGCGTAGGTGTTGATGTCCTTGTCCAATTGGTCCAACAAAGCAATGGCTTGGATGATGTGGTTGTCGTTCTTTTGAACAGAGAACTTCACTTTGGCTCTGGAGAAGGCATGACCCAAACCTAACTGGGCTCTTTCGATGTCACCGTCTTGCAACTCCTTGAACAATTTGGCACCGTGGACTCTGATACCTCTCAAGAAGTCTTGGGCAATCTCTCCGGAGATGCAGTCGACGTATGGGAAAATTTCCTTAATAGATGGACCCAAGTTCTTGTCGGAAACACCCAAGGAGATCTTCTTCTTGGAAGAGGACTTTGGCAAGTTCAACTCCAAGATGGACTTCAAGTAGTCGGAGACCAAACCCTCGGAGATGTCGTTGGCGTTGGCCAAAGCTTGGGCAGCTCCCTTGAAAGGAGCAAACGACACCAACTCAACCATCTTGGAGAACTTGGACAAGTCGTTGGCGGCCTCTTGGACCTCGGCCATTCTGGATGCAATGTCATCTTGTTGAATCAAAACCTTGAAGATCGCATAACCGGTAGCTTCTTCGAAAAGAAGGTAATCCAAACCACCCATCTTGTATTGTGTGTGTAGCTAATGAACTTTACCAAGGAACTTCTTAAAGCACTGGCTGAAAATTTCTCCCTCATCTCCTGTCCAAATTTTTCCTCCTGCGATTGTGTAACATCGCGCGCCACGTGACCGGACCTGCTCTTCGCGAGTGCTGCTCATTACGGGGTGGGACCAGAGATGCCATAGTGCGATGGCCCGATTGGGACGAACAGGTTGGTCAGTAGTAGTGGCTTTTTGCTGAAGAAACTTTAGAGGGAAGTTATGGGAGACGGGTTCGATGGTGGGATTGGTATGACCAGTCATCATTAACTGAGTGATTAAGTGGATGGATGTGAAAGTGTAATTGAATTGACAAATAGTGTAGCCCTCACTTGTCTATCTTGTAAGATACTTACAATTTACTATACATAAGAATATATACTCCATACCTCGTAGGTATGATCATGCAAAGTTGATATCCCATCCCAAGTCCTTGAGGATGGTGTGCCAGTCCACTACCTTGTCACCCTCCGGATTCTGCTCCCACACTTTCTCTACAAGGTACTTGGATCTTTGAATGTTCCAGGGCCCGTACAATTGCATCAAGTCACTCATGCGTTTGATCAACACCTCTCTATCTTTGCGTGTCACGCAGTGGATTCCCGAAATGAAGAGCGGAAACACGAGCGATGCCTGCACCGGCGTATCCAAGAGAATATCGATGCATTTGATCAAATCCGTGTTGATGACTTGCATTTCCAACATCGAGGGGTTACAGTTGAGCACTGCTTGTTTCAAGAAGAGCTTCGCACTGAGCTGGAATGCCTCGAAGAGCGTGAGTTGCAATTCGAGTTCTGAATCTGTGATGCCCTCTAGATCGCGTGGATCGGGCTTAGCTTCATTGATGGACTTTTCGAGCTTGCTGGCTTTTTCTATGATTGTCAAGAGCATCTTATTGATTTTGGAATGCTCGCTGGCTTCTGATTCACTATCACTGGAATTATCGTTATCAAAACTGTAGGAGGGTGATTTATCGATGAATGAACTTGCGCCTGAATCACTTTCGATGATTCCCTCATTGTAAAATCGTTCTATGATCTTTTTGCTTTCAAAAATCAACGTACTAATATCTCCAATGATACTGTATAACTTTTTGGAGACTCCCAATAATGGATTCAAGTTTCCCCTTGAAAATCCCGCCAGATCATTGAATATGGTTTCATACTCAGATAATGGGAAATAAGTTCCTCTTTCTGTCGAGGAGCTAGCTAACAAATCATGATAGGCAAAGTTGGAAATCAACCAATGCTCTTCTTTCAGACTGTTAAAATTCAAGATACCCCCGTTGGCATATAGAATTTTCCATCCCCAATTCAAAAAAATAGACCAATTTTTCACATCACCTTTGCAAATCTCTGCACCACAAAGAATCAAAAGCGTGGCTAGTTTGACCACCGTTGTTTGTCTATCTTCAGGGATTTTAGATGTTCCTTTATTGGCACTTTTTTCTGTCAAAGATTTCATGAGATGTTCTAATGCCATATCAACGAACTTCGTTCCTTCTGCCTTCCATTTCCCACCAAGATGAAAAGCAGCCCATGCAAGAATGCCATAAAGCACTCCCTTATCTTTATGTGCCAAGGGTAAAAACACTTTTTGGTATGAGTTGGATTCATTTTGAGACGATGGAGCTATGCAAATCTTGTTGGATAATGTTTCCACGTAATAGCTGTATAGATATGAATTTTCCGGAGATGATAACTCTGGTAAATATGACGGTGGATGGGGCGGAAGAGGAGTCATTATTGAGGTGAAGTCGGGAATGAAACTTTCAGCGTTGAAAGGACTCATATGCTGAAGGTATTGATTGAGTTGAGGACTCAGAGGAAGATTGAATAGTTGACTGAATTCCAAGAGTTGTGTCTCAAAGGCATTACCTGGCAGTTGTGGTATTAAACTCACATGTTCATCAGTTCTTTCTTTAATCTGCTTTACGGTATTATTTTCATTGGTGTGGGACTCATGGTCATTTAATTCGTGGTCTTTCAAGAGTGACAAATATGCAGAAGGAGTTGGAGATGGCGAAGATCGCACCACTTCAACAGGAGAGTTCGGTCTGTTCGATTTGCTAGCACTCTCTGCGAGAAGGGTGAGGTTATTTTTCGAAGTTTCGTAGTCTTGAGACGATGAGAGTGCTAGGAGTTGAGTCATTGGTGATGCAGCTGAATCAATGTCATGACGACCCATGGCAGATTTCAAGTCTGTATGACTATATCTGAACGCTCTTAGTGGTTCGCTTGGGCTTAAGGGATCAAACTTATCGGATTGTGATTCCTTGTAGGGGCTGAGATTCATCAGCTGTTCAGTTGAATGCTGTATTGAGTCTAAGGAAATTGGTTCGAGTTTTAGGCTGGTTGCAGAGAACGAATCAGTTTTTGAATTGGGCATTGGATCCATAACCGTACCAGCGGAGGACTTGGACTTACGCTTTCGAAGTTTCTGGTTCTTTTCATCATTTTCTGTCCTTTCTTTTAGTTCTTTTATTTCCTCTTCAGTCATGCTTTCGTGGTCGATCCAAATACAGTCTTTGTTCAAACGGGAGCATCCAGAACAGCTGGGTCTGAGCTCATCACACTTCTTCTTTCTGATCTTGCAAATCAAGCACCCATTTTTGGATCTTTTAGAAGATTTTTGTCTGAAAAAATCACTCGACTTGTGGATCACTTTGAAAGAAGGATTTGGAGCTGAGTCCAGTACGCCTTGTTCGGAAACAGATTCCGAAGTGTCATTCAGTCCCGTATCTTCGGCGGATGCGGTCCGAGCATCGTCAAGAGTATTGGGCGCTTTGTGCCTTTTGGTTTGCTTGGTGGTGCCCACCTTGGATGTGACGTCGCTATGGCGTTTCTTGGAGTTGAAGGTGACTAACATTGATGCACAGCTTCAGGACAAGTTCCAGGCAAGCTATTCAGGCCACTGTGGGGGGCTCTAGTCGAGAAGTATGTCGTGAACTTGTAGGGGGAAACTATCGTGTCAACTGTGGAGGCTAATAAATGTGAAAAGCCATTTAGTTGAGATAACAATTGGTGGGGTCGTGTTTAGATACGCTGCAAAGTGACTTGATTTTGTTTGTGCTCAACAGTAATGACCTGCAGCAGCACTAGAGCGCCCAAAAGAGGCCACGATGTGCGAGTATCTCAGCTTAGGGTTAATGGGGTTTCGAAGAGTGCCAGATTAGGTTAATTTCCACCATGGCCAACGCTTCTAAGGATAAGTTATCCCTTATCTATAGGAGACCGAAACCACACTCCAGTATATGAAAGAAGATAGTGCCTCGTTAGGAGATATTTTTGGAGGTGAGTGTTCACGGTGCCAGTGAGACACTTGATCCTAAGATTAGAGATCAGATCGGAATTGGCACTGGAAATTCCAAGGTCGATGCGATTGGCGACTTCACCGAATAGACCGTTGGAAATGTGGGCCCACTAAGGTTACATACCCGAGCATTTACCCCCCGATCTTCCCAGTTTAGCCCGTGAATAGGAGTTTCTGCAAAAGAATCACAGGAATCAAGTGAGTCTGGACTAGTGTCATTTCAAAGGTGTGAGGAGAGAGGAGTACAGCAAGATGCTAGAGTGAACGTCCTGCTAGTACTAAGCAGAAGACACCCCACAGAGTCCATGGCTTCCGTAACTGCATCAATTACTAGCAGAAAAAGCTTTATAGCTTTTAGTTTCATCCTTATGGACGTTGGGAATGTTCGTTCACATGGTTCCAGAAAAGGTGCGAGAGTGCAGCAGATCCAAAAGAAGGTGCCTCATTATTCGTACTACTTGACAAGTGCATTTACCTTGGCACTTGTTGTGGATGCAAATTTGGCTTCTTACAACTGCTTAATCTGCTTGCGTCATACTTGACACATTGGGACCACTGGGCTGATGCAGAGTTTATTTTGCCCATTAACCTTGATACTAAAGTGCACTAAACTTGAGGGCTGAGGAAAGGGCGTCGAGGGGAAAGTGCCATTCGGCCGGAATGCTAGCATGGCAAGCAATTACAGGAGCAGAAAACTAGCAGCCCAGGAAACTAGTTCGTATCTTCCAGACACACCTAGAAGAGGCCAAACCTCTTCTCAGAAAGACGAAAAGGCCCTCCACCAAACCAGCCAACCCTACCATCCGGGGATGCGACCGTTGACCCCTGTAGGAACAATAGATAACGGCCAGCCAATGAACGTCACGGGAGTCACGTGACCGATGCACGTGATGCTTCTGTCGTACCTCCGCCACCGACAAATCGCAAGCTTCCATGGCATTCCACACCCTTTGCAGGTTACTCCAGCAACCGGCAATTTTGCAGGTTGCTAAGTGTAGTGTGTCACCTCACCCTCAACGCTCTGGTGCTTCTTCCGCTAGTTGGGTTCGATTTTGATTCTCACTATTTGATTTTAGCTTACCCACCTCTCACACATAATCCATCACCATGTCTTTAAAACGTATTAACAAGGAGTTGACAGACTTAGGAAGGTATGTATACATCGCCTCGGGGTCGCCTTGCGTCGTATCCTCGAATCTCCCAACTTCCGCCGGCCCATAACCCCCAGTGGTGGTTGATTCGCCACACGATAAAAACTCGTTGACCATCCGGGCGCTGGTGCTCCCAAGCAGACCACTCCACACGGACAAGCAGCGAAGGTCTCGGATGTTGTCACGGGTGATGGGAATGGTCCTGCAAATGGACCACTTGCTCCCAGGGAGTCGTCCTGTTCATTACTAACCTACAGAGATCCACCCTCATCTTGCTCCGCAGGACCAGTCGGCGATGATTTATACCACTGGCAAGCATCTATCATGGGCCCACCAGACTCTCCATACGCCGGTGGTGTCTTCTTCTTATCGATCCACTTCCCTACTGACTACCCATTTAAGCCTCCAAAGATTGCCTTCACTACCAAGATCTACCATCCAAATATCAACAGTAACGGTAACATCTGTCTAGACATTTTAAAGGACCAATGGTCGCCAGCTTTGACTATCTCGAAGGTGTTGTTGTCCATCTGCTCCCTTTTGACTGATGCTAACCCCGACGATCCGTTGGTTCCAGAAATCGCTCACATCTACAAGCAAGACAGAGCCAAGTATGAAGCCACCGCTAAAGAATGGACTAAGAAGTATGCCATCTAAGTTGGTTACATCGAAGTAAAAAGTTTACACATAGATCTACTGGTGCTTCGACCACCAGTCGTTATATACGTTTTTCTATCTGCTTCCATCTCTTCTTTCATACTTGAATAATGTCTATTAGTCGCATCGTTTGTGTAGGCCACTTTGCTTGCCTGAATCCTAGCAGCATTTCCGTAGGTTCCCGCTCCTTTGCATGTAGTTTTACCACGAACCTGTGTCTTTGAACATATCCGGTGAACATCAACAGCTACGTGCTTTCTCAGTCCACAAACTGCCCCTCCCTACGACTTAGAAAATATCCAAACCATACAAAGCAGATAAAAAAAAAGCCAACTCCAAGTCACCATTCAACTCAATGCAAAAATTAAATCAGTTACGCTTTCGGCAGTTATAGTTTCCAGACTCCAGTTTCCACTGCTATTACTATATATTAACTTTCAGTCTCACTAAGTAGTCCAAGATTTTACAATACACAAAAGTGAGGAAAAAAATCACCCACTATAATACACCTTGTGCATTCTTTGGAGCAGCTGGTGTTACTTGTACCGAATCAATCCTTACATTGCATTTCATTGACCGAATCTAGCATTTGTTGGTTCTGGAGTTTCCCAGAAAGAGATAATAGATACAAATTTCGCTTGTTGAAGCGCTTGTTTGCAGTGGTTTACAGAACAACCATCAGATACTCGCGTCGAATTCAACCAAAAGTCCAATATCTAGTCCAATCGAATTGACTTGACGAAAACTTAGAGGATATCGGATACCGAATTCCTTTGACTACATATCATCCGCTCATTGTAAACTGACGTTTCATTTTATGTTCAGCATACTTCATATCACATCTCATCATGGAAAGATTATCAGCATTTGAATTTAACAATACACAGAAACTCTATGAGTTGGCAAAAAAATTGATCAATAATAAGTTCTTTGAGGCATTTTTGAATGAATCACAGTTCAAGATACTAAAGTACGTAATCGAGCTCGATAACTTCGACGTTTGGTATAACTTTCTAGAAGGTAATTGTTGTGTACAGTTCAAGAATGACGTGAAGGACTCAGTCAATATCAAGTCAGAATCCGAGATCGTGAATGGTTCAGCAGCGAAGGATTTGATTCCCGAGGAAGATACTAAGATGTCCGCGGAAATCCCAGAAGGTGAGAAGAGCGATGATTCAACTTCAAGCGTAGCAGCTGAAGCTGCGAAAGAACTGCAATCTGATCCATCAAAAGAATCCACTCAAGAACACCATGACAATATCGGCCAGCAGCAAGAGACTGATGTTTTGTTCGAGGAAGGTTCCACAATGATAAAAATGCTTGCATTACACATACGATATCTTTTATGGGAAAAAGCTATAGATTTCTATTACAGCTCTAAATCCTTGGACGAATCTATCAATACAATTGAGGAAGTAACAGACGATTACGAATTGATCGACTCTTTAGACAAGATATCTGAACAAGATGATGCAATCATCGAAAGTAAGGACGATCCGAAGCCGATTGTTAGAGAAGAAGAGGATGACTATGATGACGATGAAGATGAAGATGAGGAGCAGAACGATAAAGACAATAACAAAAAAGAAAATTCATCTGAATTCCAAGCTGGTAACGTGAAATCTTCTTTGGAGTACAATGATCAAGAACAGGTAATATTGAACATCCCCATTTCTCTCATAAAACAAGCCATTTCTACCGAACAGGAACAGTCAGCAGAGCCATCCGAAGTAATATCAGAAGATCCTGAGACTTCGGACACCCAAAAGACATCAAATGAATCCTTTAGAGATCAAACTCCAGCAACCCCCACTATTAGTGCCAATGAAGACCACGACGCATTGGTGAAAGAGTTTAACAAGGTTTATCATAATTTTGAGTACGATCGTGAAACCTTATTGAAAAGAAGAAAATTGGAACAATCAGATAAACAGTTGGCCGGTTCAAAAGATAATGCACACTCAGATACCAATGCGAATGGAACTTTAGCTGATAATAATGGACTGTCAATCAGT
This sequence comes from Suhomyces terraborum, assembly GCA_030582495.1. Taxonomy (NCBI): domain Eukaryota; kingdom Fungi; phylum Ascomycota; class Pichiomycetes; order Serinales; family Debaryomycetaceae; genus Suhomyces; species Suhomyces terraborum. The sequence continues at coordinate 152,778 of JAKTXJ010000030.1, read as the reverse complement.
TCTTCTGGTAATATGGGAATCAATTTGGGTTCGGCTAGTACCTCCTTGCAACATTTATTAAATTCGATTCAACAAAAGAGAGATACAGTCTCTTTGAACGATGTGGAATTAAGAACTCTTTTTATGGATGTGCGAAAGAATCGTGGTAAGTGGGCCAACGATGACCGTGTTGGACAGGAAGAGTTATACGAAGCTTGCGAGAAGGTGGTTGTCGAATTAAGGGGATATACCGAACACTCGACCCCATTTTTGAATAAAGTTTCGAAAAGAGAAGCACCCAATTATGGACTTATTATTAAAAAACCCATGGATTTGAATACAGTGATGAAAAAGTTAAAGAGCTTGGCATACAATTCCAAACAAGAATTTCTCGATGATGTCATGCTCATTTGGTCGAATTGTTTGACATATAATGCTGATCCGAAACATTTCATAAGGGCACATGCAATTGCCATGCAAAAGAAGACATTAAAGCTTGCACCATCCATTCCTAATATTTCTATTCGCAATAGAGCAGACGTTGAGATGGAAGAGGATGACGCTGATGGTAGACCTGGTACCCCTCTTCCATCTGGTGGAAAAAAGGCAGTCAAAAAGGGAAGAAAAAGAACAAGACTGGATCAAGTGAAAACTGAAACTGATCCCAACTCCCCAATCAGCACTGCCGTGTCTGCGATGGCTTCTCCCGAAGTGAGAAAAGAAACCTCAAATACTCCGGGCGTTGAAAATGGTCATGTTTCGGTCGACGAAGATGAGGAAGAGGAAGAAGATCAGGAGATGTCACATGGTGCTATAATTGAAAATCTTCAAGAGGAAGAAAATGAATTTGATCCGGAGTTGCAGGCTTGGAGGTCACTCACAGCAAAATCTAGGGCAGCCTATTGTGCTCAACGTTCCGAGTTGTTCGATGAAGATCATCATCTTCGTCCCAATGCTGGAGCTATCATGCGGAGACCATTAGAGATGCAGAATTTCAAGGAATACCTTTCGAACAAGGAAGTTGTTTCGAAATCCAAAAGTCTTTTGGAGAAAGAAGAACCTTATTTACTTGAGTACGACATCACTGGAGGAATTCCGGAATTTAAGTATAAAGGTGTTGATAAGGAGGAGGAAGAAAAGAGAGAAGAAAAATTGGTCGATGTTTATTTGCAACAAGTTAATGGAGATGCATCGAAATTAAAATCGGGATTTGTACTTCCAACAGATTCGGGATTGAACAAAGTTTATTTTGAAAACATATCCGAAATGCAGGAAATTAAGAAGATTTGTTTCAAGATATCATTGATTCGTCAAATGCAGACCCAACAATTTGTTCATCACACTCAAATGAAGCAACCTGAAATAGATACCTTGCAAGAGGTTGATGTCGATTCTACTTCTAAATTACCAAACCACGATGCAGATGAGTATCCTGTACAATTCGCTGTTTTGAGGAGAAATGTCGCCAAGATTGCAATGCAAACAGGTTTTGAATCTACTCAACCATTTGCTATTAACACACTAACTCAAATAGCTGAGCGTTATTTGGCTAATTTGGCAAAGTCTATGAAGTTGCACACAGAATCCGTGTCAAACAATGAACTTTCAAGCAGGGAAGTGTTGTTGATGTCTTTGTTAGAAAATGGAGTTGACAAACCAGACGATTTATACACATATGTGCAAGAACGTATTATCAAGCAACAAGATAAGTTAAAAGATTTGAGACAAAAGCTTTCAAACTTTTTGAAGGAGTTATTAAGACCGGGTTTGGAAAATTTCAATGAAAGAAGTTTTGAAGATAACAGTGAGCAATTCATGACTGGTGACTTCTCAAGTGATTTGGGTGATGATTTCTTCGGATTCAAGCAGTTAGGTTTGGACAAGGAGTTCAACATGTTGAGCACCTCTATTCCTATTTACTTATTGCATTCCAGACTTCATAATTCTTATAGCAACACTGGGTCTATTAGTAAGGGAAACAAGTATGAAGATTTTAATGACTACAACCCAGTCAACCTTTATGCTAGCAGTGTTGACAAACAGATCGGATTATTGGTCCCATTTTATTCCAAACTTTGTGACAAATCCAAAGCGCATTATGTCAAGATGCAAAAGAAGAAGGGAGAATCCACCGAACTTCCTCCCAATGATGCATTGTTGTTGATCGAAGATGAAGAATTACCCCAGAAGCAGAGAAATATCAGACCCCGTTTACCACCCACTGGTAAAATTTCTGGTGTCAAGAAAAAGCTACTCGCCAATGGTTTCTTTTTGCCTGAAGATGGAAGTGATGATTCCACGGACATTAATGGAGCCAAATCAGAGGATGAGAGATCAAGAGTTTTCAACAAAAGCCCTAAAAAATCTCAAGCCAAAGTAGAACTGTAAGACTGCTGCGCAGCTTCAATTCTATGCTATGTATTATTTGTTTGTTCTGTTTATAGATCTCTTGTAAATTTATGAACAGGGCTGTGATTATATTACAATTGTTGTGAACTTCACTCAACACTATTATGTGACTACTTCTATGTGGCCATACACTCATGAATTATAGGTTCTTTAAAAACAAGAGGTGCTATCAATCTGAACAAAGTGATTTGATAGAAGTTTTGAATCGGCTCGTGTCTTGAAGCATCAAAAAACTTCTCGTTATTGTTATGCACACAACTTCATCTCCATCAATTCCGTTCAAACTATGCACTTGGACGCGAAAATAGGATGACCACACGTGATCAGATATCCCACGTTTGATCGTTGCGCCCAATGACACCTTGATTCCACCAGCATTACTTCACACAATTCAGTCATACAACATCATCAACATCAATGTGGTTCACCCAATATGAATAAAGAGCAATCAACTGATACTAGACTTCAACCTCATTTCTCCAAACTACTGAAAGATGACCTAATCAAAAGAGACGTTTTTGGTCGTACTATTTTACATCTTCTTATATTGACCAACAAGAAAGAAGAATTACGACAGATATTAACAAATTCACTGTTCAAACTCATAATAAATTTGTGTGATTTTGAAAATGGCTGGAATTGCATGCATTATGTGATTTTCTACAAAAGAATATCATGTTTCCGAACTTTACTAGAGTTTTTTAAGTCCAATAGCTCAAAGCAAAATATCAACTTGTCCAACAATTCAACTTTGCTAGACTTATTCAAAACAAAAGATCGTTGTGGTTTTACCCCACTTCAGCTACTCGATAATGATTTCAAGGATCTTTTGTGGATTCCTGAATATATTAATGAGAAAAATGAATATCACATCTCATACAGATTCAAATCTACAAAGACAGAGACAGATTCGAATCAGAAAAGATCATCAATTAAATCTCCTCAAGTCTCTTGGTTTCCTTCTAGAGGTAGTAGTGAAGTATTCATGTTTGGATCTAACAGCAGTAATCAGTTAGGATTTGGAGATTCGACCGATCGATCAGTTCCTACAAAATTATCACATTCACCGTTCAAGAAAATATCAATGGAAGGTACTGGATCCCCCACTGAAGTACTTCAGAAACCTAGGTACAAGCAAGTGACAATTTCGAAGTATCACTCTCTCATACTATTGACCACCGGAGTCTTATACTCTTGTGGAAAGGGATCAAGAGGTAGACTTGGGCATGATAACCTCAATGATTGTTTTAGCTATAAAGAGGTCAAACTAGATTCCCCTGTCAAATTCGCAGCAATACATAATAATCATTCAATTGTGGTAACATTTGATAATCAAGTTTTGAGTTGGGGATTGAATACCTACAATCAATTAGGCTACGATCTGAATAAGAAAGTTTCTAGTAAAGGTTTTACCGAATTGTTTGAACAGAGTCCTTTCGTTCTCGGAGGTGATCTTAAAAAGACCAGAGACGAAATCAAAGGAATCGCCACTTCAAAAATTCATGGTGTCGCTTTCACTGATACTGAGTTGTTTTTTTGGGGATTGAATATTGGTCAGATGGGATTCACTACCGTCAAAAATGATCACGAATTTAAACTTGGGGAGACTTTGTACAAAGGAGACATCCAATCAACACCAAAATCAATTTCGTTAAGAGACAATATCAAACTAGTTGAAACGTGTGAGATATGTACCTTCGTTGTAACAGATAAGAACGATATTCATGTGTACTATCAACATTACCATTACAAGCTTCCTAAGATTCCAGTGAAGGGCTCAAGTGATAAGCATTTTGATTTATTCAAGCCAACAAGACTTACGAAAGCTATTCTGATTCAAAAGATAATATGCAAGAGTCCCCAATTTTGTGCTTTACTACTTGATAACGGAAATGTTATGAGTTTTTCTTTCAATCCAGAGGATTACAAAAATACCAAGTACATATCTGTCTGGAAGGCATACGACCATGATATGGTTGTTACTGATATCAGTGCATCGTTTGATGGCTCAATGGTATTGTGTACAAGAAATGGCTCCGTTTTCATGAAATCTACTGGTACTACTCAAAGGAAGATGTCTATGACTGAGACGAACATGCCAATTTCTACGGCAAAGAACAAGTTCAGGAAATTAGATCACTTGACAAAAGTCGTACAGGTGGCATGTGATTCAAGTTTTACTTCCTTTGGATTCCTAAGGGATGATATAGATTTGCTTCCACTTAAGCTACCAAAGAACGAATTTATTTCAGATTTGGCATATTTGAGCCCCATGAATGATGAAAACATTTACCGCAAACAAGAACAGCTTCTCACTGTTGATCATAACTTCAAAACATACATTACAAACTTTTTCTACTCAACACAGAACATTCCATGCGATCAAGATGACGATCAAGATGACGAAGAACAACAACCAGATGTGAGAGATTTATTGAAGGAAAGATATAACAACAAATATCACTTTAAATTGAATGCAAAACCAAAACTTTTGGAGACTTATGATATAGGTTCTCAGACGATTCAAGAGCACACAGAATCGGTGAATAACTCAATTTTGTTCCAAAGTAAATTCATGAATTGGTGTGAAGATGATAGCCGTGGGTATGATTGTACCATAGAATTTAAGCATCACCCAGGTGTGTGTATTGGTTTCCACAAGCATGTCTTGAAGTTGCGATCAAAATGCATGAAACTGATTTTAGATGATTCAAATTCTAATGATTTACTTGTCTCTGGTGATTTCAAAGCTCAATATAATTCAAAGAACAGTACTTTACAAATATTGAACTCAATCAATGTGATTTCGGTAGCCATATTTTTGCATTTCTTATACTGCAATGAGACTATTGAACTCAAGGATGAAATTTTGAAACTGATAGATGAAACCGATTTGGACTTCACAAAGTTTAAGAGAAAAATACAATTGGAAGTTGAGAATTTAAAACATGCTTTTCAGATTTATGACATGCATTCTGACCGACTTGGAACATTGGGAATGGCTGATATGTACACAAAAATGATTGATAACGATCTGGGCGACGTCTTCATCAAGTTACAAGATGGTGAGCTCAAGTCACACTCATTCTTATTAAAAGTCAGGTCGGCATATTTTGAGACGTTGTTATCGGAAAGATGGGATAATGATGATTCTCAATTTCTTGATTTCACGGATGTTAGAATGGCTACTTTCAATGCTGTTTTAAGATACATATATGGCGCAACGAATGATGAAATTTTGAATTTCAATTGTCAATTTAAGGACATTGATGAGTACATAAATGAATTGCTAGAATTGATTGAAGTGGCCGATGAACTTTTGTTATTCCAATTGAAGGCCCTATGTCAAGTAGCATTATGTGACTTGATCAATATGGAAAATGTTCTCATTTTATTGACTCATTCTGATATTCTCGCAACCAAGAAATTATTCATGAACTGCTGCTGGTATATATACAATAACTTAGAGATCTTGTTGTTTGATCCTAATTTTGCTGAATTGGACCTTGACTTGTTAAAGAAATTGGAAGAACAAATTTTGTATTTCCAAAATTGCAAATCTCTCGATTTTGCTGATGATACAGGTAAATTGAATGACACGATGTTACAAAGTTGGTTTGAAACCAATGCAGAGAACCTCTTGAACAATTATATCAATCTGATAACGGAATTCAACGAATATTTTATCAGTGACAGGAAAGGTTACGCTGCATTCGAGCCATTAATTGATGTTAAATACGAGCAGATTAAGGATGGAAAAGATGTGAAAAAGAAGAGGGATAGGAAAAGTTCAAGAAAGAGTTCAACTATCAATAATGACATTATTGATTTCCGTAACAGTTTCAGAGCCCAAAAGGATTCCTTCGTGAATGCTTCTGTTGTTGATGAGAAGCCTGATGAAGAACCGTTTGAACTTGTGCAAAAGAATGGAAGACGGAAATCCAAATCCATTGGCACAGTATCGCTATCTCTGTCATGGAACGTGGCCAACTCTTCGTCATCTTCAACTAGCTCATTGAACTCTACTAAACAGCCATCAAAGATGGGAACTATCCCAGTCGGACAAGACTTATCATCTGTCCAAGTACCCAATACAAGTTCATACCCTCTGTTGAAAGAATCACGCAGTGTCGATCAGCCTACACCTGTGGTTAATGGACTCAGTCCATTTTCAAATTGGGCTTCGAAATCTACTGCCACCCCGTTATTTGGCGACAAGCAAGGAATTAACAATAAAGGTATACCAGACTCCAACGTTGATTGGACGAGAAAAGGAAGCGCTAGCAACAATAAGATCAAGATTGGCCCCATCATCAAGCTTTCGCAGAAGGAGAGAAAGAAGAAAATGGCATTGGAACAAAGCGACGAAGTAAAGTCTCGTACTATTATTCCCGAAGCACCATCAAATCCATGGTCTGTGGAAAACACAACAGAAGTGAGCAACAATGTATCCAGTTTACCCAAGTTAGGTGAAACTAAGAAGAACTCATCTAGAGGCGTCCCCGGTGAGAAACCGTCAAAATCGATATCACCAGTGGCATCGCCTTCGACATCTGTTGTGCTCACCTCGGTGTCGCCGAACGTTCTGGTTCTGGGGTCCAAAAACGCACCGACCCTTACAATGACAGAAATCATGATAGAAGAATCATTACGAGTGGAGAGAGCTCGCCAAGAAGAGGCAGGACGCAAGACTTTGGCGGAAATTCAGAAAGAACAAGAATTCGCCAAATGGTGGGAGGAAGAAACGTTGAGAGTACAAAAACAGATGGGTATGATTTCTGAAGACAAACCCCAATCGAAACAAAAAGCCAAGAGTAACGGCAAGAGAAAGACGTTAGAGAAGAATCCCGAAGGTGTCAAAAATAATAATAGATCAAGCAAGAATGTGGGAGGGCCACAAAATAATAAAACTGGCACTGTTTCAAATAACGCATCATCCCCCAGGGTGCTTGCAAAAACTACTAAGAGGAAATCCTCCAAAGAGGGAAAAGGTAAATCGAGTAGTCCCAGTCCTCCCGCGCAAGGTTAATTACTTGCATGCTCAGTAAATGCATAATAAACATATCAGTATATTGCCATTCTGTAGAGTGATAGTACCGTTGGTGATATGCCCATGGTGGAGCTTAAGAGACCCCCATAACAATGTAGTATAAGTCTATCTACAGTTCACCATCAACTCCAACCTAGCCCCCAAGCTCGGCCTCAACTTCCACCTCAACCTCCACCCAACTAGTGCACTGTTGACACATGCAAGTAATCTATCGCTGGTGCATGATGCAATGCTGTGTGCCTCAAGGCATTGGATCAGACATCGTAGTAGAGGGACTTCACCTATTTGAGGGTGAACGATTTGCGGCACCCAAAACACTCAAGCGTCTCTAACTCCGGGCTCTCATCGGGATATTGAGGCAGAAGCAAAAACTTCCGCCTCTATTTAATAAACATCCAAGAGTTATCCACCTCCACCGGCGACCTTCGCCAGAGCCTCCTCTACATAACTATTCTACGTCCAATTGTTCCGAGCCAAATCAATGTGCATTCATAAACCTTGATTACTTCGATCTCCTCTCTAGTAGTCTACCTCATCGGGGAACCATCCATAGGCATCGAGGTCAATCTTATGGTGAGCCAGCACCTCCACGTTTTCCCCAGCCAATTTTTCTGCTTGCAAGTACTGTCCCGCATTTTCCCTCGGGGAGAGAGTCCCAGCACCTGAGACTATCCGCCACCAAGGAAGCGTGTGTTTGGAATACGGCACCAGGTTTTCCGTGCTTAGAATATCAATGATCACCAGCAAGTGCTTGAGGGAGTAACCCACCTGGCGTGAGTTCTGCGGTCTCTGTAGCAAATAGGCAACATGACCTGGTATCTGCGTTAGTCACTTTTTTTAGATGAGAGTCACCAGCGTGCCTCTACCTGTTCAACGTACCGTAGGTTGTGACCTTACCATGAGGAACTAGGCTCACCACGGTGTATACACTGTGGTGGAAAGCCTTGGACTCGTCACTAAGTTTCATTACGTCGATTATTTCACTGCAAGATTTATTATTCTCTATACTAATATACAATTTAACAAAACCGCGCTAGCACGATTGAATATTAGCAGTCAGCTTACAAAGCCAACAAAGCACCGGCAGCGACAGCGGCGAAACCAGCAGCGTACTTCTTACCGGCAGCGTTTTCCCAAGAGGTAACGTTAGCTGGAGCAACAGTGTTAGCAGCAGAGGAGGTGGAGTTGTAGTAAGGAGCTGGGGCTGGAGCTGGAGCTTCAGTAGCGTGCTTGGCTGGGCAGTCAGTGACTTCTGGACCACAAGAAGTGATGGTGACGAGGGTCTCGGTGGACTTGGTCTCAGTGACAACACCAGCGATGGCGGAAGCAGCGAAAAGAGCGACGGTGGCGAATTGCATTTTGATTAGTTTGTAAAGCGAAGGACTTGGATCTGTTGATGGAGCTTTGAAAAGGTGGAATGTGCCCATATTTATATCGTGGGATGGACCCCATGTGCAACCAGTTATTAGCAGAGTGTTGCCTGATCAAGCCAGTTCAAAAGCAATCCACAAAAAATTGCACAGCATTGTGCCATGCAGCGGCGTACAGTCGATCTTGATGGTCGTCAGTTGAAAACGGCGATTTGCCTGCTGAATCGGGATGCGTCCTGTATGAGCCACGAGGTTAGACCGAAATCAATGCAACCAATGCGCATTGTACAATGCGCAATCTGGAAAGAACATGCTTAATCCGGCCCCGCAGCCTCTTCCAGACACCACTTGAGCCCGCGCCGTTTTCGTGTAACTGACAGATGAGACACTAGCACGGCTAGTGAGATTAAAGAAGAGATGGAGGGAAGGCTTAAGTGGATTAAGCCCACTAGACGCTCGCGCCCGAGTGGCTGTTCCAGTTCCCTTTTTTCTGGCGTTGATGGCCGGTCCTCTCGGGCTTCTCCGTGCTGCTTATGCCATGACATGTCAAATGTCGTTATAGTGTCAACACGCTTGTTGACTGATTGACTTGGGAGTATTTTTTACTCCCACGCATGGTGCAGGTCTGGCATTGTCACCTCGGGCGCATCCTGCTGCTCGAGGACTTTTTCATGCTGACATCTACTCATCGCGTGCGTAATCCTGGGCCGTCGCTTAGTGCCATCTCCTGATAGGCTTCGACTTCGTCTGGTGGTGGAGGCACTTCTTTGCATGAGATTCTCCATGGGGGTGTACAGGTTCCAAAAGAGGGCTCAGTGGGCGGTTGCAAGAGAAGGTTCTTATTTACGAATATGGGTGATCGCTGGATGGATAGAATGATTGGGGAATGCTCATTGGGGGTCCTTCCGGAAGTGTCCAGAGATCGCTGGAGCCCGCTCACTGGTTGCTTACTGGAGGTGCTCAGTGGACATGCTCAGCGGGTTGAATGCGTTGGTTTTTGTGGTTTTGTTTTCCTCACATTTTTCACTACAATTATTCTCTACAATATGGGAATATTTGCGGGTGGTGTTTATCATAAACCAGGGTGTCAATATTGCCTCATTAATTATTATTGTGGGTGTAAGACCTTCCTGTGGTCTTACCCCATGTTGACCGCACTGCAATGTTTACATTTGTCCGATTTCCCAATGCGATATTGTGATAAAGGCGATATCTAATCATCAGAACGGACCGGGTTCTCTGATGCCATCGCACGTAAGAGATTGTCGTGACATCTGCGGAGGCCTTTGTACTTCACAATCAAACTGGTGTAGCATTCTTCGAAGTATTCCGGCAGGAACGTCTCTGCATAATTCCATTGTGGAATCGTGATGTTGTTCCATGGGGCGGGTATCTCATAAGTCTGGTCGAATTGGCTATTGTACTGCTCCACCACCAAATCCACATTTTCGCGGTAAAGCTTCACTCGGTGGACTAATGACTCAAACTCCTCCCTTCTCCAGACTTCCTTCTCCTCACGGACCCAGATTTCAAGCCTCACATTGAAGGTGAGAAGCCAAATAATGCAGTCCTTCCATAAATTGGCAAAGAAATCTTTTATGATCCACAACCTCTGTTCCCCAAGTGTGCCCTGTGGATAGTCAAGTATGTATTGATGAGCGCGGGTTCGACTCACAACAACATGGATTATTTCACTAAGAATAGGCATATAGATGTTGCTGGTCCACCGACTGGTTCTTCTGATCACATGGGCATACATCATGAATGGTCTAGTGAGTGGGGTGGCATGAAATACTCCATTTGTTGGTGTTTCTCCACTTGCGTCCCCGGGTACTTCTCCGGTTTGATGTTCTCTTCTGTCCTCGGTTTCTCTTGATGCTTCACTGGGTTCATCTGACGAAAATTGGAACACATCATCAATTTCGTCTGCAATTGCTTCTCCTCCAATGAAGAGCATGTACATTTGTACAATAACTGCAAATTGAAAGCATAGCGACAACCAAATTTCCCTAGGATATTGAAATTGAATTATAACAACCATCAACGCAATTTTCATCAAAAATTTGATTACACGGACTCCTGGAGCATCAAAATTCCCGAAAAATCTCCTTGCCCAATAAGCATATGAAGCATTGACTCGATTCACTTCATCAGCGAGGTCATTGACATTTCTGTCCCGCCCGTCTTCTGTGCCAGTGCGTGTTGGCCGGAGATTTTCTGAGTGAGACCGAAAAAACCCACTTGAAGTTCCATTTCTATTTGCACTCTGAATACCAGTAGCATGATTCAGACGTTGTTCGTACATCAATACTTGTACTTGTTGCACCAATGGGTCCCCATTTGGAAGACGAAATACCGAACATAATTTAGCTACACCCGATGGACTCAACAAGAGGTACGGTTGATGATTTCCTTGATCCACAACTATACATTGTGAAGTATTCAAGGTAACTCTCTTCTGTTCTCCATTTATCTGTAGAGAAAACTCCATGTCTAGCAATGAGATATCAGATTGTGATACTAACAAGTCTGTTCCATTACTATCCTGATGAATCGATGATCTCTCACTTGGACAGATACGTTCATATGCGTCACCTGTCATGTTCCATTCCACACCATTCTCAAGAAGGATTCTTGTAGGATCCACGGGTAAGATACGATCTCTCTGACTTTCATTGTTATCTTGAGTACTGGATGGTATTTGTTGTGCATTACCTTGTTGTGTTGTGCGAGTAGGCAAGAATTGAAATCGATTTGGACTTCTCAAATCATTAAGAAATTGAGAACTGAATATTCTATTTGAAGAAGATCCATCTTCGATCTCTACCCTGACGGTAACGATTCTATTATGTGCCATTGAGTCGTCGGATAATGCAAATTCTTCCACTAGATATTTTGATCCTTCTAGTAACCGTTCTTGATGATACAATTTGACTTCGTCTTCGAATGTTCTTCTCACGTTGTATCTATCCACTCTCTCTATGATCATTTTCTTCATGTCTAAAGTAGTTGTGGTCTTATTCACTTCAAACATGCAATTTTCTTGCTGTAACTGCGGAATCTCTGAATGCACTTTTACATGAAACCTCCTACTAGTGGTTCCTTCGTTCAACTCTGTTGCCTCTGCGTTTTTAAAATTCAATTCAAAACATACCTGATGCAATGGTGTGACGTCTAGTTCGAGAACATCAGTGATTTTATCATCATCTGCGGATTCGGTTTCCGAATTCTTCAATGTCAAACCAATTGCCTCTCTTGTGATGGGAACATCTGTAGGAAGCCACTTCCTACCTTCTTGGATTGCAGTGTCCTTAATTACACCAATTGTACTTGCAGTAGTCTCGCGGATCCGTATTATTTGCAGGCTACCCAGTGTGTCCTTCCATTCGATCACCACGTCAAAGAACTCTTCCACTGGGTCACGCTGTGGTATTGAAGGGTGAAAGAACAATGCGTAGTCTATGTGTAATTCGAAGACATCGTCCTCAATTATCTCTGGAACGTCGTAAGTTTCCAAAATATCACATAGTCTGTCTTCAACCTTGACTCTGTTTCCACGATACACTATTGTGGTGAAAATTGGTTTCAATGCAAAATCGTCTGAATGAATCCAGATCAGGTCTTTTATGTCAGATACTCGGTGTTTCAACGTGACTCGTATCTTGTAGTAGGAGCCGCACGATAATTTGGGTACACGGTCTATTCGGTTGAGCTCCACTACCCTTAGAGGAATTTCGAATGGGGTATTCATCACAGCAACGTATTCTCTAAGGTCTAGCAATTGGCCTCCCAATGCGCTGTCATATCCAAGCGATTGCGACTCGGGGGTAGCATAGTAGGTCACGTGGCTTTGCTTAGTCAAAAGTACTATTATATATACAGTGGAATTATATACAGTAGCAGGTATATACAAGTGATTCATTTTTTGATTGCATGGTATCTCTTACCTCTGAAGGCAAAAATGTTACTGTTACTGTTGAAGGTTTCGGTAGGATTAATGTCGACCAAGTCAAGCTTGGTGCATGCAAATAAGTTCGCGGTGGGCTTCATCAAAACATCCATTTCTTCGTAGAGCTCGTGATTCTCCAACCACGAGATCTCTCTCTGGATATCCTTTTCGTGGTAACCGGTGAGATAAACAGCACATTTGGACTCCAATAAGCCCTTCAAGGCCTTGTCCCAGTAAATGGAATCGGCAGTGGTGAAACCGGGGTGGAATAAGTAGAAAACGTCCAAGTATGGGTCAAATGGGAAGAGATCTCCTTGAGCGTAAAGTTCGTGGAAATATTTCGTGTGGAAGTGAAGAGTGATCTGGTCATCAAATCTCTTGACCAATGGTCTACCGTGAGGTTCGTCTGTAGGGCCAAAAGCTCTAGTTTCTCTATCAAAGTAAGATTCAGGTCCGATCAAATGGATCTCAAATCTGGTGTTTGGGAACAAGTACCCGAATTGCTTCCACACATAGCCTGGAAGCATAGACTCCATCTTGGCTCCAACAATGAATATTCTCATTGGTCTTTCCTTGAAAGTCACAGCGTCGGTGGACTTTGTGTATGGAGGATACATGGTGTAGTGCAATGCTGCTAACGATCTCAAACCTTCCACAGTCACTGGGCCCTTTGGCTCACCCGCGTAAGGAGAGAACTTGTGTAAGGTGGCACCAATTGTAATTGGGTAGGTTAACACTTTGGTTGCTGCTGCCAAGTTGAACTCGGTGTTCATAGGAGCGAAATCTCTGGTATAAAAGTAAGTATCCCAGTTTGTCAAATTGGTAGTATAATCCTTTGGTTGCTCACCAGGAAACACCAACTCATCGAATTTACGTCCGCTTCTAATATCATGCTCATAAAGATTGACTTTCTTCAATAATTCATACTTCTTTTTGGAATGGTACTCAGTGTCGTTCTTCCAAGCTTCCTCAGAAGAGTGAGTTGGGATACCCGAGATCGGACAAACATACTTTACGGGTTCGTTGGTCACCGGACAGAGAGCCTTCGTTCTAATGAAGGCCGCACGGGTACGAATATCTTCATATGGGGATTCATCCCATTTATACAACTTTCTTTCAACGTCATCTTTCTCGGTATTATTGAGAGCTAATAACTTCCAAAGGAATGACAACTGACGCTTTTGTGAGACTGCCTGAAGTGTGGTCTTCGAGATGCGCTGTATTAACACCATCCTTAAAAAAATCGTATGACCTGTGTTTTTCTTCGTGATGTATTGATGGCGATGGCTCAGATCACTATCGCAGGTTGCTTCACTTTCACCGTTCAATCAAGAGAACCAAAAGTCCGATTTTACTTGTGTGAATTTATCAGTGTGAATCAGAAATGATCAGATCTTCTGAACAGTGAATTAATCTATTGATTTTTTCATTTGCGGGTCAGACTGTATATTACTATGTACTGTATAAGTGGCGTAAACGTTGGCACAAACTGATTCTACTTAGAGTTCGTCATGCTGTACTTCGATTGGGATTTCCACTTCCTCTGTTGTTATTACTTCCAAGACTGTGATCGTTCCGTCCTCTTTTGGAATTTCCTCTGGAATGTTTGTGGGCTTCTCGAGAGATGACTCTGTAGATTCAGAGAGTGCACGTGACGCAATGAGTGCTTGATAGATTTCAAGCAACATGTCGTCATCTTCGTCATCTAATATGGAGAGAATCTTGTCCTTTGTACTATCTTTGATGTCGGGTAATTCATCTTTGTTAGTTTTTTTCTCCTTCCTTTCCTCGGGCTCCAGATTTTGCAAAAAAGTCAATACCGAATCTCTTGAAAAACTCTCAAAATTGTGCTGCCTATTAGGTGCTTTGGAAGGTTTCCTGGGAACTTCGTTATCAAATTGGTCTTTCATCGATACTGGATCGATGATTTGTATTTCGACTCTCTTACGTGGATCATTACCATATCTGGTAATGCGAGCAAAGTAAATGAAAGTCCCATAAAAATCAAAAATCTCGAACCACATAACAAATGAGTCAGTCCATGATAACAGATATACCATGTTCTCCCCAATAAAAACAGGGGAGTAGAATTTCGTATCAAGAACTCTCAAAATCATCTCATGCATATTTTCTTCAATTTCCTGTCTCGTATCATATTCCCCCGTATACACCAAATGGTTTTTTTTGTTCCACTGGGGCGTACTTCCGAACCGATTACTTCTTGCCATGAAAAAACCAGAGCCACATGGAGTTAAGGTATATTCAGCAATATTTATTTTGTAATCGATAGTCGCCAACATGTTGTTGTTCACTTCATATATGTCCTTATATTTCTGAAAATCTGATAAGCTCAACTGATCGGTATTCGTGGTTTTTTCTGGATCAATGGCTTTGCATGAAATTTCAACGACATTGTCCTCAATATCTAGGGGTCTGAATTGTTCGATTTCACACAATTTAGGGACATTGATCTCAACCACATACTTACACGTCTTGTGTTCTCGGGCCTCCAAAAATTGCGGGGTGGCAATGCTAGGATCACATTTATAAATAACTTCCACAGATCTTGGCTCTCTGGTCACATCGCATATTAGTCCGTGGGTCAACGTGTGACGAATATAAAACTGAGAAGTATATTGGATCCCTGTGCCCATATCAGATAATTCGTCCACGACCTCCTTTTCGATTGAGAAGTCCTTTGGGTTCAATTTGTATGGTTTTCCTTTCCGTTGATTTCCTAATGTAATGGTAATACTGGTAGCTCCTTCAAATCTCCCCAAGGTGAACACATAATTGGGTAACTCTGGTTTGTGCTGTCCAGTTTCTTTATAGTAATTCAAGTCTGCATGGAATTGGATAATTTTGTCACCAAAACAGTAGGCCCAGGTCCAATATCCCCCGTTTAATCCAATATCAAACATGCATGTGTTGGTATCGAAGGAAGATGCTATGGCATCAAGAGCTCTCGGTATCAACAGTTCGTCCATTGAATTGCCAGAATTCTTGGGAAATTCGTCTATTACCTGTTCATCTTGCTCCTGGGGCAAGTAACATAGATATTGAAGGGAGGCATCTGGTCGATTTATATTGACTATTTCAAATGATCCGTTCTCTGATTTCACTTCCGTGAACGCTTGGGCCACGTTAATCGGAATTTGAGCATTATCGTACCTAATCCTATACTTATGTAGTGCCGGGTAATCTGCTACCACCAATGCAGTATTTATAAGGAATAAGAACCACTTCATTGGCACCATGGTATTAGAATGATTGGTTAGTGACAGCTAGTCAACTAAACGGTTGTGGGACTACCTGGTATCGCGATACAAAAGAACCCCACGATAGAAGTCTCACAAATTCATCCTTCTTCTGACCGCAGCAAATGGCATTACCTACGGATCCCTCGATGCCGGGCCTTACAACTCCGCTGTTGAACGGTGGTGAAGTCACCAATGAACTGAAACCTGTGTCTGAGTCCAAGGAAGAACAGCCAAAATTATCGGTATTGGACGTGGCACTGAACTTGGAGGAATCATTGAAGTCATTGCTAGAAATGATCGATCAAGACGACAAAGCCATGAACGAAAAGATCGACCTGTTATCAAAGAAAGTGGTCTCGTTAGAAAACGAATTGAGGAGCTGATTTCACCTGTCAAAACACCCTTTGAATCGGCCCACAAGAGTTTGTTCGCATTATCCCAGACCCTGTTTCCTAATTAATAACATGTCTTGCCCAAAAAGAAGGAAATTCAACCAAAAATAGGCTCACCAAAGTCTCTAGAATAGTCATTTGTTGGCATATCACTGTTAAGTAATCCGAAACCGTACAAATGTACTTGTGCATTTGATCTATGGCGAATTCGCTGGGAAGGTTCTATTTCCGCATCAATCAAAATACAGCTAAGATCTCAAAAAATATCGAAATAGATTGCATCCAGAGGAATGCTACGCTCTAACATCCTTGCTCAAAAGATGGAGTTGGCAAAAGCCCAAACTTTTATAAAAGCATAGAAATTAATATCATTTATCTTTACTGTAAGATGTGTGGTGTTCACCATACAATCAAGCTTGAGACACGTGACTAATGATGTTATCTCATCAGTACTCAGAAATTTGTGTACCAGTTGCGTTTCATACCAATGGCCAAGCGATCTAAGAATCAACTACGAAGAGAGAAGCTGAAGCTTCGCAAGTTGGAACTGGTCAAGGCGAACTCCTTCGAAAAACCAGTAGAAACCAAAGAAGACCTTCTGCTGAAAGTAGAAAGTGCTCTACCTGTCAAGACTGAAGTCTTAAAGAACCAAGATATTGAGACTCAAGCCCAGATAGCCCCCACTCAAGAATTGTTGAGCCAATTTGCAGATGTTTTTTCTCGATTTGAATCAAATGTTAGTAAAGAGTCACAGCTCTTGGAGTCAAATCAAGACAGCAGTAATGAATCTGAGCCATACGGTGATTCGGAAAGTGAAGAAGAGTCCGCAGAGGAGTCGGCAAAAATCAGCAAAAAGCAAAAACGACTTCAAAGAAAGATTCCTCTTGTTGTATTAAAGGCTTTCACGTCGAATCCACATTTGGTAGACTGGTACGATGTTGATGCCAAAGATCCATACATGCAAGTTGCCATGAAAGTTCAACCCAATTGCATTCAAGTACCTTCCCATTGGTCTTCCAAGCGTGACTACCTCTCTAATCGCAGAGGTATAGATCGTGTTCCCTTCCAATTACCTAAGTTTATACGAGATACTGGCATTCAAGACATGAGACAGACTCAGGACCTAAACTTAAGACAGGAACAAAGGAATAAAGTCCAACCTAAAATGGGTCGATTGGATATTGACTACCAAAAGCTACACGATGCATTTTTTAAAAATCAAGTACGACCGCGGTTATTTGGGTTTGGTGACGTTTATTATGAAGGTAGGGAATCTAATGAAGAGTTTCGTCAACAGACTTCAGGAATCAAGCCAGGAATAATATCATCTGCTTTGAGAAAGGCGTTGGAAATGAACGAGAGTGCAAAGACTCCACCACCTTGGATTCCCGTCATGAATGAACTAGGCAAGCCTCCTTCATACAATACTTTAGTCATTCCTGGCCTTGATGTTGAATATTCCAACTCTGGATATAGAGAGAAAAATCAAAAAAACCCCGTCAGTGGTGAATATTGGGGGATGATGCAAGAATATGTGGAATCTTCCGAAGACGAATCAGAAGAGGAAGAAGAATCTCGGGAAGAGAATGAGGAGAATCCACGGTATGAACAAGAAAATGGTGAAGTCGAGTATATCAATGATTCGGATGATGAACCTGTAAAAGTACTGATTTCAGAGATTGGTAGTACCTATGAAGTGGAACATAAAGTCATAAACGATGGAGAACCAAAACAGTTATACAAAATACTCAAAGAACAAAACATTGGAAAAGAGGGCCTTCTCAGTCAAGGCATGGGTTACGATTTGGCAGGAAACTCCAACATCACGGTTGAAGAGACAAAAGACGATAAAGTCAGTTCAGCCAAAAAGTTCAAGTTTTAGTTTTTACTAACGATTTTTAATTTTAACGTATGTATTAATCAGAGAATATAATCTAAGAAAGTAGAAGAAAATGCTTAGGAAAACAAACTTGAAAGTTTTATGACAGCAAGCATGAAAATCCAAAAAATTAAAGAATGGATCAGGCAAAGTTACTGTCCTCTTTGGTCTATTTATTGAACTGTTAGCATTGCTAAGGTGGTAGGGTTTTGATATGATGACAGCCCCAGGGAATAAATATGATTATGCAATTGGAAGGTTTTACCATTTTTAGAAGTTAACGTCTGGCTTGGTGTCAGTGATCTTGTCGATCTTAGCTCCGAAAGCAGAAATACATCTGGCCATAGTTGGAGAAGATCTAGAGATAACGTCAGTAAAGTAAAAGTTGTCGATTGGGTTCTTCAATGGGGAACCAATAAGCTTGGAGGACTTGTTCTTGTTGACCAAGCTAAGGAAACCGATCTGAGCAATCTCCTTAGAAACTGGCTCGATAACGTCGTGTCTGACAAAATGTGGGGCGACTTCACCCAATCTAGATCTGACAGCGATGAGATCATCGTATGGCAATTTGGCGTTCAAGTACTCTGACAAAGCTCTGATAATCTTCCAGTCTTCACGGGCGGCTTGAGGAGCATTGGTTGCAGCACGGGTAGATTGAGTTCTACCTTCAGTATTCACGAAAGTGGCAGCCTTTTCGGTGTAAGCAGAACCTGGCAAGATCACATCAGCAAAGGAAGCACCCAAGTCACCGTGATGACCTTGGTAAACAACGAATGCATCCTTTGGAATATCCTTGTTTTGAATTTCATCGGCTCCTAATAAGTAAATGAACTTGGCCTTGGTAGCTGCCACTTCTGGGTCCAAAGTAGCGAAACCGAGGTCCAAAGCGGCAACACGAGAAGCATCACGATGTAACAAGTTAAGACCGTTCCATTCACCAGTGTTGAAGTTAGCATTCTTAGAAGCGAAATCACCAACCAAGTTGAAAATGGCTTGAGAATCTTCAGAATCAGCAACACCTGAACCAACAATAATCAATGGGTTCTTAGCAGAAGCCAACTTCTTACCAGTTTCACCGGATAATGCAGACTTCAAAGCATTGACATCGGCACCCAAGTGCTTGACATCAAAAGTTGACTCAAATTCTTGACCAACGGAGGAGATTTCCAAGTTTTGTCTCAACCAAACCTTTCTGATTCTGGAGTTCAAAACAGCAGCTTCGTGTCTTGGGTTGGTACCAACCAACAAAATTTGGTCTGCATCTTCAATACCATCAATAGTAGAATTGAAGGTGTAGTTGGATCTGACATCAACGCCGTGTGCGTCAACTGCAACCTTAACGTCAGTGGTCAAGTTTTCGGAACCTAACTTGTTTAACAAATCCTTCAAAGAGATCAAAGATTCGGCATCGGTCAAAGCACCAGCAATAGCCTTGATTTCGTTATCTTTAGGAGAAATCTTGGAGTAAGCTGCTGCGATGGTGGAAAGTGCTTCATCCCAGGTAGAAGTTTCGAATTTGTCACCGTTTCTGATCAATGGAGTGGTTAAACGTTGAGTCTTCAAACCATCACAAGCGAATCTTGACTTATCAGAGATCCATTCTTCATTAATTTCATCATTCAATCTTGGCAAGACTCTCATAACTTCGATACCTCTTGCGTCAACTCTGACGTTGGAACCAATAGCATCCATAACGTCAATGGTTTCAGTTCTCTTCAATTCCCAAGGTCTAGCTCTGAATGCATATGGTTTGGAGGTCAAAGCACCAACTGGACATAAGTCAATGATGTTTCCAGACATTTCAGAGTTGATGTTTCTTTCTATGTAGGTACCAATTTGCATGTCATTACCACGACCAGCAGTACCGAACTCAGGAGCACCTGCCACATCGTTCATAAATCTGACACATCTGGTACAATGGATACATCTGTTCATGGAAGTCTTGACCAAAGGACCAATGGCCTTGTTTTCGACAGCTCTCTTTCCGGCGACTTCAGAGAATCTACCACGGTCGCTACCGTATCTTTGAGATTGTTCTTGCAAATCACATTCACCACCTTGGTCACAGACTGGACAGTCCAAAGGATGATTTTCCAATAACATTTCAGTGACACCTTCTCTGGCTTTCTTGATTCTTTCGGAATCGGTATGCACAACCATACCGTTTTGCACAGGCATAGCACAGGAAGCAATCAACTTGGGCATTTTTTCAACGTCAACCAAACACATACGACAGTTACCAGCAATAGCCAATTTGTCGTGGTAACAGTAACGAGGAATGGTGACACCGGCCAACTCGGCGGCTTGGATGATGGAAGAACCGGCTTCAATGGACACCTTGCGGCCATCGACCGTCAATTCAACCTCAGCCAATCTCTTGGAGGAGGCGGAAATGAACCTCTTTGTTTCTCTTATGAACTGATTTCTCAATGACATGGTAAATGTATGTGACCGATGGTTGCCAAATGAAAAATATCTAGTAACCTATGGGACCTGGTTCAAATGGATATAGATGGGATTGTTCCTTTGTAATGGTCTCTGGTGTCCTGGATTACTTCCGCCGACACTAATGGTATGGATATGAGAGTCCTCGGACGGTTTGGGTTACAATAACTGTACTGTCTATGGCCACAAATTTTTCTGTACTGTATTTGGGTGTGCACACACCGATTTGTAATAGTTGAATGTTTGCATGCTGATTCGCTGGACATGGGGTTACCCGGTTTTGACGCGGGTGTGCGATCTTTCCACGTATGGCTGCAACTGTAGAGGTACCATAATCACACAAGGTTGAGAAGGGAATTGAGGCTCGTTCAGGTTTCCAAAAACTAAGCGCTACCGTATGGGGCAATTGATTGGAATCACCTGTGGAATACGTTTCATCTTGAGTAGTTTGTGACAAAAGCCGTCGAGTTTTCCTTATTTTTGTAGTAGTGTCTTTCGGGTTTTCCGTACTATATGCGAAATTCACTAGTGCAACATGTCCATCGGATCAACTCCAATTCACTCCCTTCATAAGATTTGGAAGAATTGTCAAGCATGATAAGAGAATGTAACACTAGGAGGCAGTAGTTGCAATTTTTCTTTCTTATGAGTCCCAACAAACTTCTTAACTAACTATACAATATACTTGTCAAGAATCAAGGGTATTAGAATTTTTCACATTTTTCAGATTTTCCACATTTCTTCATAAATTGTAAATATCCAAATGAAATTACAGACCAGATTAAAGGAACTCCTTGAACATTCTATTACAATATTTTGAGACAAGAAACATTATTATTTCAAACCAAACTGCTGTATATAGGCTACATACTGCTCTCGGGAATGTTCATGTAATGCATTTTCAATTGCTTGTATATATAGTTAATAGACTATAAATTGAAACTAAAGATGAACTCCTTTTGTTTGAAACATTTTGAGTAATCAGACATGTTTGGGTCAATCAGGTTATAAAAAGCGAGGCTACTGGTGTGATGGAACCTTTCTACCGTGACCGTCAACCTTTCTCCGAGTCACAAATGACTGTTTCATCATCACGAGCTTCATCTCGATCATTTGAGAGAATAGAACGAGATTGAAAGGAAGACTGGTTTGTTGTCATACCGGATCAGGACCCAAACATCCCATTTAGGATGTTCATAAAACCATCAATTCTTCGAAGCAAATGTCATAATTATTTCTTGTCTTCGGATCCAAGCATCATCATTAATATGAGTGGAAGTGTGATATAGATCCAATTCTTTTGGATCCAAGAACGGTCATCTATAGGAACTTCCACTTCCTCCTCCACGACCTTTTCTATTTCGTTTCCATCTTCGTCGATCTCCCTGATGGTTTTCTTCTGAAGTTTCTTTTCGGTAGTACGCTTGGCTTTTGGTTGTGAAGCCTGACTATTGCTGATTGGTCTTCTATTTGGAACTGGCGCTTTCTGATAAAGAGACACAAAGAGTTTGACTTCGTCGGAAGCCGTAGATTCCAGAGAGTCACCAGAGGCACTAAATCCCGAGACGAATCCATCGGACCCGACGAACACAGTAAGATCGCTGGGAACTCGATTTGTCAATGAAAAGCACTCTTGTCCTTCCAATCCTTGTGCTCCAATACAATATAAGCCGGTTGAATCAATTTCTGTTTGTTTTTCGGGAACATGAAGAGCTGCCCTCTGTAGATTGGTGTCGTACTCGAGTACACCCCATTTTTGGGTATTTTTGGATTTCACAGGTCTGATTGTAAGTGGAACAGACTGTACTTCTGCATTCGAAAGGGCTGAGATGACCAAGATACAGAAGAGATGATTAATTACCACCATTGTATTCGTTTAGCAACGCAGTTCTATCAATAGTGATATAGTGATAAGATTGTAGATGTTGTTCGCGTTCGAAACGAATGTTTGTGACATTTTTCAAATTACCCTCTCCAACATGGTGCTACGTTACCAGTTGAATTGGGTTCCACAACAGTGGAATTCGAGCCATTCAATTCGATGGTGGCTTTCCATACGAGGTCTTAAAGACTCTTCCAGCTTTTCTACACCCCAGCAGTACTTGGATTATTGCAAAATCAATGATGTGGGCATTGAGACAACGATCTTCAATGGAACGTTTTATGAGCTACACACCAGAGAAATCCTACAATCGACATTCCAATGCACGGATCTTATTCGGACCGGCGGCGCATATGATAACGGATTGGATCTCTACGGAAAATGGGACTTGTCGGGGTTTCACGACTATTCACAGAAGCATCTCCGTCATAGAACTACCAAGAAGCTACCAGCCAAGGCATTGATGCGCCAAGCAAGACTGGGAACAAAGAAACTGGAATCAATACTGGAGCAGGAAGAGCAATCCATACTGACTCCTTCTATTTCCTTGAAGGGGGACATCCAAGCACTAGTTCAGTGTAAGAACTTTTCACGTCGTATTCCTGCTAAAGTGGTTCGAGAATTGACAGGAATATACAATTATCATGTAAAAAATCGCAGTGGTCGAAACTCGACGATGACAAACTTTATGTTCTTAGTCACTCCAATGGGCTTGACCCCTCAGGGCATGACCCAGGTGGACTCTTCAAATTTCCCTCTCATTCACTTGATCTTGCCCGCACTCCAACTTGATAGAGACCAAGACAGATTTTTATTAAGGAGCTGGTCAACCGAGGTCCCGAGACTGATTTACTTGAACCCGTTCGCTAGAAATACATTAGCCGGACTCAACATGGACTTCCAATTGCAGAATTTGGTGAGTCGTTCCAACTAAACCCCTAAAATATGCCACAAATACTTCGCACTTGAGCCAAAATCCGATGACATCAATTTGCGAACTGCTCACAATTTCGGAAAACTATTTCGTTTTTCGCAGTATTGACCAGCACCTCTAAAGACTGGCTATTGTTCAGCTTTACATAATTGGCATTGCAGGAAGGAAATAACCACATAGAAAAGAAGAAGTTACCAGCCAAGGAGGCAGTTGGTAACATTGTACCATAGGATCATTTCACGGACATATACAATGTATTCGTTCATAATTATCATTTATTGGGGGCTGGTTTTGGGGTATTTAACTAGTTATTGTAGTAGTACTTCGAGTACACTAAAAGTCAACAGTAGTGGTCAAGGTGGTAATAATACGGGTGGTAGCAACCGTCACGTACACAGTTTCAAGGGTGGTAATGGTGTTTCCTGTGACTGTTTCAACGATTGGGGTCACCACTGGCTCCACGGTGACATCAGTGGAAGTAGCGACAGTCTCAGTAGGGGAAGCAGAATCGATAGAGGCTGCCTTCTTTCCAGCACCGGAGATGGTTGGAATAGCAGGCGATGCTTCAGAGCTTCCTTGAGATGGAGTGACCAAGGAGACACTGGAGACATCAGAGGAAGTTGCGACTGGGGCTGGGGCACGGGTGGAGGTCACAAGAGTGGATGGAACACTGGTAGAAGTAGTGTCTGGAGTAGTGGATGTTGTAGCTGGGGTAGTGCTGGTTGAAGTAGTGGAAGTAGTGGAAGTGGTAGTTGGGGTAGTGGAGGTGGTTGAGGTAGTAGTTGGAGTAGTAGAGGTGGTAGTTGGAGTAGTAGAAGTGGTAGTTGGAGTAGTGGAGGTGGTAGTTGGAGTAGTAGAGGTGGTAGTTGGAGTAGTGGAGGTGGTAGTTGGAGTAGTAGAAGTGGTAGTTGGAGTAGTGGAGGTAGTAGTTGGAGTAGTGGCTGGGGATTCTCCTTTAGTAGCTGGAGGTTCTCCATCAGTGGCCTTCTTACCTCCCAAGAGTGCTTTCAATTGTTGAGCAAAGTTCTTACCAGAAGCATCGACGTTTGACCAGGCAGAAGTAGCATCCCAAAGAGAGAAACCTCCGAAGTATGGGGAGGTTGCAAATTCGCTCAACTTGGCTTGGACACTAGCTGAGGTAACGTATCCACTACCAGCAGCTCTTGGACCACCTGGCAATCCCACGTACAATTGAATGTTCTTGTTTGGAGAAACGGTCTTTGCATAGTCTTCCCAGGTGTTCCAGTTGAAGAAGGAAGTGTCTAAGCTGCAGTAGTTGTTGTAGAATTGAATGAAAGCAAAGTCAAGGTCTGCATTTTGCATCGCGTCTCCCACAGATGCGTCTGGGTAAGGACATTGAGGAGCGGCAGAAATGTAGTACTTTTTGGAGGAGTCCAGGGCATAGAGTTTTCTGAGCGAAGAAGCCAAAGCAGCATAACCAGTTGGGTTGTTGTTCTCGATATCGAAGTCGAAACCGTCGATCACAGCATCATCAAAAGGTCTGTTGGTAGGATCGGCAGTACCTTTACCAAACTTATTCCACAATGTGGATGCGAATTGAGAGGCTGCGGAATCGCTAGAAAAACCGTAGGCACCAGAAGCACCACCCATGGACAACAAGACCTTCTTTCCGTTCTTTTGACAACTCTTGATGTCAGCAGCAATTTGAGGACAGTGCAAGGTGCCATCTGGAGTGAAGGTGCCCTCACAGGCATTGGCGAAGTTCAATTGGAAGGTTGAAGGAAACGAGTAAAGGAATGAGAGCAACACGATATCCACAGCGTCGGATTCACAGTAGTAGGACAAAGGCTTCTGGTTTCCGTCGGAATTTTGGCCCCAGTAGACAGCGACTTGGTTGGAGGCAGAGACCAAGAGAAGAGAGTTCAACAAAAGAGTGAGTAAACGGATCATCGTTTAGAGAATTTGATTAAGGAGTGGAAGGGTATAGAACCGGAATGAAGGAGCGACAGAGTTCTTAGCAAGAGGGATTGTAAGAAGCGAGCGGCAACTTTGGTGGGTATAAGGAACGACAAGAGCAGGAAGGAATCCGTAAGCTTGACCACAGTCAGAAGTTAATCAACGAGTGAGTGAGTGAAGGAGTGAATGGTTGAATTAATTGAAACTTAAAATCGGGTCCATCATGGTGGTATATATAGGAGGAATGTGTTAGAAGTGAATTGCAATTAGTGGGGCAGTCTGAGACCCATGTTACATATCGGTAATGCCAAAATAATAACCTGTTTATACAAGGGTGCATAAATTATTTTTCGCAAAGGGCGAAAAATAATTTATCAAACAATAATAGTCCATGTCCGGAGCTTAAGGACGAACCGAATTTGATTAATACCCACAAAAGGAGGTGCTAAGACAGACAATCGCTCCCGATACTTGATAATATTCTATACATGGAATTAATTGATTCCTAGTCTAAGGCGAGGTTGCGAAGGAAGGTGGGTACTTCCTTCGTGGCAGCCCTTTCGCACCCCGAAGGGTTACATGGTGAGACGTAGTCAGTAACCAGGTGGGTTCCAGTAACCAGGTGGGACGCGTTGAGGTTCCTGAACCATACAGACGTGTTCCAAATGGACACTTGAGAGATGCTTGTTTGAAGTGGAGAGATACACGTAGAGACCTAGGTGACGGCTCGGATGTTTCATGACTGCGTTGGAAGAGATGGAATGGGTTGTTCGATAATCTAGAACAAGAGCTGGGGAAGGAGCAGCTAGAACAGGAAGAATAAGTGGCACCAGATTGGGGTGTGAGGAGAATGGCGAGAGAGGAACGGGAACTATGGGTCCAGTGGAGCCACAACCATCACCACAGAAGTCTCCACAACCCCAACAACAGCATCTTTCGCAACAGCAACCGCAACCGCAACCGCAGTAGGATCTGGTTCCGATTGTAATTGCAACTAAGAAGGCTGGCCGTGCTCTCTATTCAAGCCATGGAACTTCATGGGTCCCCATTGAATCGAATCGAAGCATAAGCCGCATTGTGGTCCGGATTAGATGCTGCGAATCTCAAACGTAATTGGTGCATCTCCGCTTCAAAACGGTTTTTCGGGGACCTACAAGGAGTGCTCACTGGAGACGCCACGCCGGTAGTTTAGTGCAAGGGGCGCATCTGTTACACACTTCGGGCGTCTTCGTTGCACCGCTACATGGAAAGGGGTAGTGTAGCAGGACTCGAAGCATGGTGGGCCCCATGAGCTCCTTCTGTGTGGAGAAACACCCCTCGAAGGAGCCTGTTGACCAACCGTGCACCGTGATTCACCTGTCAACTTTATTCACGCGTCGCGCGCAGTGGTGCATATACCGTTTGGCCCACCGGCTTTTTGGTGGACCCATGCGCACCATGGAGCTGGTGCTCCTACCACGAGCGGACGCCGGCACGTGAGTTCCAGTTTGGGAAATTAGTAGCCAGTTGGGATGCGCAGCCAGCCATGAAGTTGCAGCCATCATCGGCTTACACTTGAAATAATTATCGCCTCCAACCACCAGCATACTTTCATAGAGCAGATGTTGCGTCAACACAATGGAACAGGATCGGTTTCAAGAAGGATTGCTGCGGCCGGAAGTCTCGACGAGCTTAGCCTACTGCACCCAAGCAGTGGTGACACCTCGATACGTGATTGTTGGCCGCTAACGAGGCTGGCACTTGCGTGGGTGCATCTGTACGAGAAGACCCCCGATCCTGCGAACCTTGATTACAATCAAGCTGCTGGGGCTGTATGTAGCACTTGTATATTCAAGAAGGTAGGAACAGAAAGAGACAAAGAAGATTCAGAGAGCGACAAAGGAGCAAGACGGAAGGACAAACGAGAATCATGGAAGCAACAGAATAAGAACAGCCAGTAACAGAGAGGAACAGAAGTAGCAGAGAGCAACACTTCGATTTACAATCGAGGATGGCTCAATATTATTTGCTACGTCAACAAAACCAACACAAGGAAGTCCCTATTGGCATTTTCCCGAATCCATGTCTCCGATGCAACCTGAATAGTGAATGGCCATTTATGAGGTGGCGTAAATGAGACATTATGATGCCAATGTCTAGGATAATACCACCACTAGTGCTGGCTAGTTTTATCGGTGTCAATTGTGGCTACTGAATTTGTCTCTTGGCTTGAATCTCCAGAGTCGCATGGTTTGTGGGTGATTTTGACAGTATTATGAAGCATGGTATACACATTGTCTACTGGAGATGTCAATACTATGAATACTGAGACATCTATTATGTGTATAATAACTATAGTATAAATGTCAAGTAAATAGGCTTTGAAACTGAGTTCGAAGGCTAATGACCATAGGGTCATTTCACACAACATTGAGCATTTGAATTAACGTCAATCTCATGTGAATTGGGGCTTCTGTTGGGCTGCAATAATTAATTGCGGATCGTGAGATGAACGGTGGCACCAAATTTCCCGGAAGCAAAGGATAGTCTCCAACTCTGCTTTCCTAAACAAGGGTTTTTAGAACCCAATTGCGGAAGTTTGTGAAATATAGAATTACGAACCATTCCAATAGAGTCGAGATTTTTTTGGGTACTTGGGCTCTTCATGCTGTTCACTTGTTTGCAGAAAACGGAAACTACGTAAATTACTTGCAGAAATAGGGGCCCTTAAGCACAAATTGTCTATAATAATACACTCTTTTAGGGCACATCGTAGTTTACTTTATCACTCTCTATGCAATTGTAAATGTCGGATGGGTTCACTATAAGTCTGCAAGATAGTGAATTTTCTCTCTTCTCCCATAGCACCCCCTAAAAATTGAATAGATTCAAAAGTCAATTTTCCAGAAAGAGACTACTTCTGTTTATGTAATTATTTACAACAAAGCAAGCCAAATCAAATATAACGTTTTACTTTACTTGAAAGCTACGAAACTTTAAGAGATTTCGCTCACTCTCTCTACCTAGTTGAGTAGTTGAGCTCTTCCGATAAACAACAGGCCCAGTATCTGAAATTGTAGCATGTTCTCCCCTACTCCACACACACTTAGGTTCTCACGTTGTTATAGATGCAATAGAATATCGAGCCACTTACAGTTAAGAGTTGCATATTTCGATTTATTCGAACGTGCATGATTGACATTCCTCCAACTAAATAATATCCCCCAAACATTCGTGAAAATATGGCACTATGGTTCATAATTTATTCAAATTATCACGGAGAAATCTCTATGTAGACGTGGGCCTTACAATACGTGAAGTGTTCTGTAACTTTGACTCCCATAGAACGTTGAGCCTTATTGTAAACATATTGGCCCTCATTAAATCACACTGATAGAATGGCTCGAGTGAATCGTTAACGCTGTCCAAACACACACATTTCCATTACTGTGGCCATATACTTCGCTATAAATTATTCATACTCGTATCCGTCCCAATTTGTTGGGATACTTATGATTATGGGCTACCTTTTGGTTCAAGAATAAGCCGATCAAGGCATTTGTACTTCCGCATAATGCCGGCACTTGCACGTTTTAGGCCAAAGGTGCAGCGCCAAAACGCACGGCCCCAGTGGACCCCGGAACCGATAAAAAATACAGTGGAAAAGTAAACAGATTCGGGGACTGAGTGCGGAATAGTGTTTGTGAGAGATTATTCACATAAGGTTTAGTTCAAGCCAATAGTCAATAGTTAATAGTGAGAAGCCAATAGTTAATAGGAGACCAGATGTTGGAAGTCAGTGGTCTGAGATCAACTAAAAAGCCAAATGACATTCATGGAAACTGGACCAAACGTTCACTCGCTTCAGAGACGAATGAAAAACATTCTAGTATCTGTCAGGGTTTATTGTTGGATTTGCGATTTCAACGGCCATTTTGCTTGTGTTGCTGCCCGGGGAAAACCAAAAATCGCGCTGGTGATTCCGTTCCACCAAGTCTAAGCCCGATGTTGCAATCCATAGCACTGAGTGGGGTGACAGGTTGTACCCCGTGGTTCTCATATCATCAGCTCATTAAGCACTGGTACTCAAAAATGAAATCTGGTTGTCCATGTTCCTACATTTTCCGAAGGTCAAGAGTTCATGCATTAGATCGTAACTGATTGTTTTTGAGATGAGCGCATTCAAGAACCACAGAAATCCGTAATATTCAAGATCCTTGCGTATGTTTGCCTTAGTAAGCTGCGCTTTTTGTCTAGTTTGAACATATCTCCTCATATTATTTGGCCAAAACACTTCTTTGGACTTCGTCATAAATAATAACACAATACAATGTCTACACTGTCAACATTACCCGGAGGTTTCTCCAATAGACTGAAATAGGTTGTGGACTTCTCCATCTACGGAAAACCACTCTCCACGTTTTGAAATTGAAGCAAGAATACTAAAGCGTCCAGAAGAACCAGCATCCTGAAGCAAATTTCGAGAAAATCGAGTTAGTCCCATAATTGACTTGGATCCATATCCACTTATATTTCTTTCGATGTCACATCATAAGATACCCAGCATTTTTTAATGGATAACTTCGGGTCCCCACGATTGAACGGAATCTAACACCATGGCACATGCCATACTCTTTCCAAGCCGCAGAAAGTGAGCATCTGAAGCTGGTATGGTTCAATTGACACAACCAACACATCCATGGAGCCCTAGATTCCTTCAGTGCTTGAGATTCACATTGTGAAGAGAACCATAGTGTGAAGAGCCATAATGCGAAGAGCCATAGCGTGAACGGCCATAATAGGAAGAGAGTTTCCTGCACGTAACCCACCACGCTCTGTACTTGTTAATTGTTGTGCTCCAGACGAGCAACAGAGAGGCTCACGTGCGAAGCAGGACTAATTCAATCTGCTTGGTTTCGAAATTGAATTTCAGACACATGAAACAAAGCCTCAACAAAGGGAGCAATAGGTTTCAAGGAGCACATACCGGCACGTGCCGGTATGTTGTCTGCAGCACGCTACACGGATCGCTACACCAATGCACAACACATGGGTATGCCGAAAGACCCGAAGTGTGGATCAAATGCTGTGGTGCTGATTGTAGTGGATGTTCACTGATACCGTCACGTCCAACAAATGCTCATAGCCTCCACGTAACTGGGAACACGAGAAGGAGAAACGCTCATAGCCAACTAACACCGTTAATCCCAGCCAATTAAATGCACTAGTGATAGTCAATACGAGTGATTACGGCGAAAAACAGCACACAAAACCGCGTGCGATCAACAACCACTGGTATCAGCTTGTGAAATTCCTACTATGGAGCCCCCATGGAGACGAGCCTCGGATCCAGAAGGTTCTATGAGGGTTGAGCAGCTCGTTTCGACTTCAAAGTTATTTGGAATTTCAAGCAGAAGCGATTTCTTACGGCCACTCATGGCCACTCATGGCCACTTATACTAATGG
The DNA here is from genome assembly GCA_030582495.1 of Suhomyces terraborum. NCBI lineage: Eukaryota > Fungi > Ascomycota > Pichiomycetes > Serinales > Debaryomycetaceae > Suhomyces > Suhomyces terraborum. Next base: position 121,867 of record JAKTXJ010000030.1, on the reverse strand, counting down.
AATGGTGCCCAAAGGCATGGAGCCTGGTGTAAGTGCTCCACGGATCAACAGTGAATGTGTGGTCACAATGCCAACAAAACCCCTGATCGTTACTTCCATCAATGGTCGTATTGAAAAAGAATCCAGTCGTGTCGCTTTTGTTGTTTGGAGGATTTCATTGGCCGCAGTAGAATAGGAGGTACATTGTTTGGCCCTCACAACGTGAATTTGTGTACCAATTAGGTAGATAGGGAGCCGCATTTCGCCGAAATTTCGCCGGGCGTACTTTTGTGTGCTAAGAATGTGGACGGATCAGGAAATATACTCCCACAGTTTAGGGGTTTTTCGACTTTCCGGCTAGCAATTGAGAGATTTAAGGCAAGGACACCGATCCTCGTCGAAAACTATAAGTACAGCTGGATTTCCCCTGGTTTTTGTTCAACAACTCAATTCTTCAGACCCTCAAAAATGTCTATCCAATTCAACTCCAGCAAGACTGTCAGAACTGATGAGTCCTTGGTCACCAAGTTCACCTACGAGAACTCTCTCGTGGAAAAGGACGCCAGCGGAAAGCTCAGTGTCACTCCTACCGCTGTTGACTACCAATTCAAGGTCGACTTGAAGACCCCAAAGACCGGTTTGATGTTGGTTGGTTTGGGTGGTAACAACGGTACCACCTTGGTTGGTTCCATTTTGGCCAACAAGCACAACATTTCTTTCGAAACCAAGGAAGGTGTTGTCAAGCCAAACTACTACGGTTCCGTCACACAATCCTCCACCATCAAGCTTGGTGTTGATGCTACCGGTAACGATGTTTACGCTCCTTTCAACTCTATCGTTCCATTCGTTAACCCTAACGACTTGGTTGTTGGTGGTTGGGATATCAGCAAGTTGACTTTGGACCAAGCTATGAAGAGAGCCAAGGTCTTGGACGTTTCCTTGCAAGAGAAGTTGCGCCCATACCTCAAGGAGATCGAGCCATTGTCATCCATCTACTACCCAGACTTCATCGCCTTGAACCAAAAGGAACGTGCAGACAACGTCTTCAACACCGGTAAGGGTGGTGAGGTTAACGTTGGAAACAAGTGGGCCGATCTTGAAAAGATCAGAACCGATATCCGTGACTTCAAGAAGCAAAACAACTTGGACAAGGTTATCGTCTTGTGGACTGCTAACACCGAGAGATACTCCGAAATCGAAGCCAATGTCAACGACACCGCCGACAACTTGTTGGAAGCTATTAAGAGCAACCATGCCGAAATCGCTCCATCTACTATTTTCGCAGTTGCATCCATCTTGGAAAACGTTCCATACATTAATGGTTCCCCACAAAACACCTTCACTCCAGGTGTCATCGAGTTGGCCGAGAAGTACGGTACCTTCATCGGAGGTGATGACTTCAAGAGTGGTCAAACCAAGCTTAAGTCCGTTTTGGCTCAATTCTTGGTCGATGCAGGTATCCGTCCAGTCTCCATTGCTTCCTACAACCACTTGGGTAACAACGATGGTTACAACTTGAGTGCTCCAAAGCAATTCCGTTCCAAGGAAATCTCCAAGCAATCCGTGGTTGATGACATCATTGAGTCCAACCAAATCTTGTACAACGATGAGAACGGTAAGGAAATCGACCACTGTATCGTGATTAAGTACTTGCCAGCCGTCGGTGACTCCAAGGTTGCCATGGATGAATACTACTCCGAATTGATGTTGGGAGGACACAACAAGATCAGTATTCACAATGTCTGTGAAGACTCTTTGTTGGCCACTCCATTGATCATCGACTTGGTGGTTGTTACCGAATTCTTGCAAAGAGTCCAATACAAGCGTGCTGACGAAGGCGACGACAAATACCACGACTTCTACGCTGTGTTGACTTTATTGTCATACTGGTTGAAGGCTCCTTTGAGCAAGCCAGGATTCCAACCTATCAATGGTTTGAACAAGCAAAGACAAGCTTTGGAGAACTTGTTGAGATTGTTGGTTGGATTGCCAATCAACAACGAATTGAGATTTGAAGAAAGATTACAGGTTTAATCTTTTGTTATATAGATATCCCCAAACTCTCAAGTATGTCAACTCTCGCACCAATATAACATAATATAAGCTGAAACTGAAACTGAAACTGAACCTGTAGCTAAAGTATGAATGTTGCTTATGGGCAAAGGCAATGATTGGAACCTAATTTGATCCAATTCGAACTAATTTGACCACGACTGACCCCATTCGACCCTCACACAGGAACTCTAAAGTGTAGTGGAATAAGGGGTCAAAAAATTAGGTACGTAAGTTAAGCGAGAAATGTTAGGAACTCTTGCTAAGGCAAGAATAGAGACGGACCAATTGGAGGGAATTTGTGGGTGTAATGAGGGGTTCCGTAGACTCTTGGAGGTGGACCAAGAGACTGTTTTATCAAATAAACCTTCAATAGGACGTTTGAGTTGAAGGAATCAGACCTGAAGAGGAAAATTCGAACAAAAGGAGAAAGACTTGAAGAGGAAACATCGAGCCAAAGTCATACAAATGGAACAACAGAACTCAGTCGAGAAGACTCGAAGCAAGTGAAAAAAGCTGAGAAAGGAATGGTCCGGTCATAGAAGCAACTGCGTTGTTCAGAAAGTTTCGGGGCTTATTCGAAGCTAAATAAGCATTATGAGAAGAGGAGAAAAGTCAACAACAGCAATGCGAGAAATCAGCAACGAGCAAGTGGAGAGTGGAGAAGACACTGCGACGAACAGAAGCATATCGACGGCACGACCGAGGAATTACCTAGGTAGAATTAAGGATGGATCCAATCTTGAAGGACTCGGAGATCCCACGAGAACAATGCATGCAGCTAACAATAACCCAATTAGGCTGGGGGAATACGGAGGTAGGTTTTTTGACGTATTGAGGACATGATGTGCGTACGGTGCTAATAACTTCCATAGGATCGTCACGCCAGGAGTGACGTGAAACACGAATATTGATTCACATGTGCCGAAGGCAATTTGCTCGATGACGAAGCTTGAATATCTACGTTGAGTAGCGTCAGGTGCCATAAATAACTTCAGGGTCAGCAGTGCTAAAAATTTCCAATCCCTATTGTTAGTAGATTGCATTGTTACCAGATTCGGCCATGGGGAAGTCACGAGGACCAGCTCGACAAAAGCTAGAGCCAAACCCCAACATTAGAGGGGCAACCTAGGGATGCTGGAGTGCTTGCGGAGAAGCCCACCTTGATCAGTTCAGGGGGTGGGGCTGCGTTAGGGTAGGAGGGGCAAATATGGGAGGGGGTATCCATTGGAACAATGTGAGATAAGCCTTGATAGCAAAAAGCATATGAAGGAGACCCCGGTGCAGGATTTGCACCCAAGATACGATAGGGATAACGAACTTCATACCATAGTGGAACGGGAGACGTCCAAACCACGTGGAATGCATACTTGGTCGTAGCTGGTGCTACAGTTTCCGTCGAAGCTTGAAGCCTGAGGTGTGTGCTTATCTCCGGTGCCCCTCGAGTGCGTAGTTGTACTGTACCATAGATGAAAAGATAGAGATAGGAACAAGTTTCCATGTATTCACAGCATCTGAGTGTGTAGCCTCAGCAAATACTTACCCTCGCATTGATTAATACAAGAGAACCGTGTGCTAGGATTTCAGCCAATAAACCAATAAACCAATAAACCAATAAACTAATTAACTAAAAACAAAACAAACTGATCATAGCAAGGGAGCGAAAGATGCCAGTAATGGTGCTATCAGCAGATCGTGAACGCCCGTTCCCAAACTGCGTAGAACCATCCGTTACTAGTTATTTGTAAAGACTAAATCGTCATTTTGGATTATATCATTACGGGACTGCGAATTACAAACAGTTCCGCAACGTTGGGCCAGAAACTAGGGCAACAACTCCTTGGGCGAAGACACGGGCTTTGACATCTGATAACGTGAGAAAACAACCATTTCCATTTGTCTTTCTTTCGAAGATCGCAGTCTAGATGGCCGGTTGCCCAATGACATGATCTTCCACACCACGACATCAGCCCTCGTGGATTCACGAAATTGCACATCCTGTGTCACGACGTAAGGCTGAGGCAGAATTTCCGTCCTACTCGGGCTTGTCACTATTGGCCGTTGGAGGGCGCACCACCTTCAAAGCGTGAGTTTACGATGCTGATCCTTAATGTTTTCCAGCAAATCCCGCCCCAGCCCCAGCTTATCGCAAAGGATCGTAAGCTGTCAAAAACTTAGTCCAGTTTAGTGGATTAAGTTTGGGTAGCTCCTCGGTCCGCCACTTATTGACCAATTTCCTTGTGGTGTCACCTACTGGTTAATTACCTGCCAATGTACGTCAGCAGGGGTGTGTCCCAATTGAGAAAACAAATGGACCACCGCAGAGATGTGGTGGCCCCGAGACCACATACTGAGAGCGCCGGAGTCGCATGTGGCACGGCGTGGCTCCATAACCCGGCAAGGTCCGATCCGACCACCAACCTCGGCTAGAGTTCGCCGGTGGGCCTCCACCGGCGAAGGTCCGATCCTGACCTTGGCCCTTGGAGCCCATTCCACTGGATCTGCTTCGAGAACGCGATCTAGTCCTCTCCGTTACGGACGGGTTGCAGCCACCTCAGGCGCAGGATCTCTACAACCCAACAGAATTGTATGCAGGGGCGACACAACAGTTTTGCTGAGCAGCCTCGGGTTTCTGGCGGGGATTGCCTCGCTCTCGCACGTGCAACGGCTGCCGCGGTACCACCGCCATACCACGGTACCGCGGGAGCCCGTGCGCAGCCCGCAGCCCTCCACCGCGAGCTATTGTCTTTTCCAGCAACTGCCACCGCCTGCACACCGTTTGGTCTCATCCTAACCCCACCAGCCCACCACAGCACCAGGCTCCCGAGGGCCCCGTCCACTGCCTCGAAGACCACGATTTACAAGCAAATGCCCCGTCTCGTGGCCGCCCCCTAAAGCCCTTGCTGCTCCGGCTACTCCTACCCCTACCCCCTGGCTGCATTCCTGCCTGGTTCAAGCCAGCCCGGGCTTCCTCCCCAACCCAGTAAGATCAACAGACTGGGACCGCAGCCCCAAGTGTCTCACGTGCAACTCGCCTATCGCTATCAGTCCGGTAATCTGATGTCAAATTTTCTGGACACAATCGACCGAAGCCACACGGGTCCGTGTGGCCCTTCCGCCAGAAATCTCTCCCAGAACACCCCCAGAACTCCACCAGAACTCCCGAGGCCACCCCCGAACTCCCGAGGCCACCCAGAACGCTCCCTGCCCTTCTTCGGCTCCCACCCCAAGGGTCCCAGCTGGACCACCCTCCAGCTGTTGCGGCATGTAGTAATTCCCCCCACTATTGCCAGTACCACTGGTGGTTACTCCGTTAACCTGTTTCGTCTTATCCCACTAGGGAAATTTCTGGGGCTGGTGCGGCTTGGCTCCAATAGGCCGCTAGGGAATCCGTGGGGTTTTCGGTCAGGCAAGTAGTATTGGGTCGGGCCCTCTTCCCTGGGCACTTGTTCCCCCTGTGCAATGTGGTCCCCTGCGGTTGGAGATCTAGCTGTGAAATTTTGGGGAGTGTCGGTCCCTCAATTGGCCACATCCTCTCTCCCGTTGCTCCCCTCGCCATTGCTATTTCATGATCACTCGCACCAAACCCTGAATTGGGAAAGTATTTAATGCGATGCGCTCGCTGTTTTTACGGACTTATCCCGCAAACTTTCCTAGACAGGTTTAGTTGTTCCATTCCATTCAGTGTATCACATTAGTGTAGTGGATATCATGGCTCCTCTTACCGTCGCCGTGGGCGAAGCAAAGCCCGGAGAGACCGCCCCAAGAAGAAAGTACGCCCAAAGAGAGGCATCTGTCGAGAGACCCGAGGACTCCTCCGCTACCAACCTCGTTGAGTTCCTCACCGAGGTGTCGGAACGCAACAGCAACCGTAATGCCATGGGTTGGAGAGACTTATTGGAAATTCACACCGAGACCAAGAAGGTCAGCAAGATTGTCAACGGTACCGAGACCAAGGTGGACAAAGACTGGGTTTTCTACGAATTGTCCAAGTACAAGTTCATCACTTACAAGCAGCTCCAATCCACTGTCAAAGAAATTGGTGCTGGTTTGCTTGAAATCGGCTTACTCCCCGACCAGCAGAACAAACTTCACATTTTTGCCTCCACCTCGAGAATGTGGCTCCAAACTTTCCTCGGTGCTGCGCACGTCGGTGTTCCTATTGTCACCGCCTATGACACTTTGGGAGAATCCGGTTTGACCCACTCCTTGGTCCAAACCGACTCCAATGGTGTTTTCACTGACACCACTCTCTTGGGTCAATTGGTCAAGCCTTTGCAGAAAGCAACAAGTGTCAAGTACATTATTCACACTGAGAAAATCGACCCCGAAGACAAGCGTAACGGTGGAAAGATCTACAAGGATGCAATTGCTGCCAAGGAGAAGCTTTTGGAAGTTAGACCAGACCTCAAGTTCTACTCGTTTGACGAGATCGTTGAGTTAGGTAAGAAGGCTACTCCTGTTTCCTTCAGCCCTAAACCGGATGACACTGCCTGTATTATGTACACCTCCGGATCCACTGGTGATCCAAAGGGTGTGGTTATCAGTCACGCTAACATTGTGTCTGCCGTGGGTGGTGTTTCTACCAACGCAGGTAGAGATCTTGTTGCTAACACTGACCGTATTATTGCATTCTTACCATTGGCTCACATTCTTGAATTGGTGTTCGAAATGGCCGCATTGTGGTGGGGTGGATGTTTGGGTTACGCTAACGTCAAGACATTGACAGATGCTTCTTGTAAGAACTGTAACTCGGACTTGCAAGAATTCAAACCAACTGTCATGGTTGCCGTCGCTGCTGTTTGGGAGTCCGTGAGGAAGGGTGTTTTGGCCAAGGTCAGAGCATTGCCAGCTCTTAGTCAAAAGATCTTCTGGGCTGCATACAAGGCTAAATCTACATTGGCAAATTACCACATTCCAGGTTCCTCCATCTTTGATGTCATTTTCAAGAAGGTTAGGGCTGCTACTGGTGGTGAATTGAGAATCATCTTAAACGGTGGTTCTCCAATTTCGAAGGATACTCAAATTTTCATTTCTACATTAATCGCCCCAATGTTGATTGGTTATGGTTTGACCGAAACTTGTGCACAAACTACAATTTGTGAGTTCGAGCACTTCGAGTATGATGTTACTGGTACCTTGGTAGGATCAGTCACTTGTAAGTTGGTCGATGTTCCTGATGCTGGTTATTACGCAAAGAACAACCAAGGTGAAGTTTTACTTTCCGGTGCTCCAATTGTTAAAGAATACTACAAGAACGAAAAGGAAACCGCCGAAGCATTCACAGAAGATGGTTGGTTCAGAACTGGTGATATTGGTGAGTGGACTCAAAATGGTGCTTTGAAGCTCATTGATCGTAAGAAGAACTTGGTCAAGACTTTGAATGGTGAATATATTGCATTAGAAAAGTTGGAATCTGTCTACAGATCCAACTCTGTTGTGACAAACTTATGTGCTTATGCTGACCAAAGTAAGGTCAAGCCAATCGCCATCGTGATTCCAAACGAAAGTGCACTCAAGAGCTTATTACAAGATGAAAAGGTTTACTCCAAGAGTGAATTGGCATCAAAGGAGTTGTCTCATCTTTGTAATGACAAGAAGGTTCTGCAAGCAGTTCAAAAGTCCCTTGCTGCTACCGGTAAGTCACAAGGATTGAAGGGTATCGAAATTATTCAAGCTGTTGTGTTGTTGGATGAAGAATGGACTCCACAAAACGGTTTCGTTACTTCTGCCCAAAAGTTACAAAGAAAAAAGATTCTCGAATCTTGTAAGGACAAGGTTGAGGAAGCTTACGAAAGTTGAAATGTTGTGCTTTATTTATTGACTAATTAATACTTCCTTTGGAATTTTTGTGATGGCTATCTACTCTTTCCTACTCTATGATTCTGCAACTAATAAATGTAAACTATAAATTAATCTATTTGTAAGTCTATCTAACCACCATAAACTCCTTGAAATACTCTTTTAATTCCTTTGAGGTCAAGACCTTCATTAAGACATAACTGTAATAGGATTCTTGACTTTTGAGGATTCAAGTATCCCAGGGCAATAGCACAATCGAATGGAACGTCATTTGCACCCACTGAACTTGGGAGTGAGCCTCTTGGGACCATTCCGTCCATGGACCTTTTTGAGTAAATCACTGGGAATGAATTATCATATTTTTGACATAAACCCGCCACAAACTCGTTGGACTTTTCTGCCATTGAACCAGCACCCATGGTAGCCAAAATCAAACCTTTGGCACCTAAATGTTCCACTGCAAGTTCTATAAGTTGGTTGTTCAAACCTTGATGTGCAAATAAGATAGGAACCTCAGGAAGATCAACTTTAGATTGAAGATCTAAGTTGAAGTATCTTATTCCCAAAGGCTTGGTTGCTGGGTAGTAATAATGAACCTCGTTATTGACGAAATTACCCAAATACCCTTGACCGATGGATTTGAATGTGTCCAAAGAGTTCGCATTCGATTTGGTGATGTAAAATCCGGAACCGATTCGATCGTTCAAGGCCACCAAGACTCCTCTTCCTCGGGATGCTTTCGTGGATGCAATGACTATCGCCTGATAGAGGTTCATGGGACCATCGGAAGAGATGGCGGTCGAGGGTCTCATGGAACCGCACATAACGATGGGTTTGTATGTGTTGATGGTCATCTGTAAGAAGAACGCTGTTTCCTCCATTGTATCAGTGCCGTGTGTGATGACAATGCCATCATATTTGGTCAAGTCCTTGTTGATCTTATCGTAGAGAGTGAGTAGTTCTGTAGTTCCGAACTCTTTGGAGTCCAAGTTCATCACCTGCTCGTATTCAAGAGTACATGTACTGGACAAATCAGGAATCGACATGCACAATTCTTCAATAGTGAGATCGACCTGGTAGCCTGCGGTCTGGTGCGAGGAGGTCCCTTTGGAGGCGATAGTACCTCCCGTTCCCAAGACTTTGATGATGGGCAAACTGTCGATATTGGAGTAATCTGAAAGGCCACTAGCAGATACCACCGAATTGGAGCGGTACTTGATCTTGAAGATCGGATGGTCCAAGTCATGGGCATCATGCTCAATCTGATAGTTCGCCTCTTCGGGAACAGGAATGATGTAGGGTGACGTGGGGCCCGGCGTAGGGGTCATTTTCTATGCTAGGGTTCTTGCACTGTTATCTTTCGCCTTACACTATGCGACGACTTTGTGGGGGCTTGAGATGCCTCACGTGAGACCCCCGGATAGAAACGGTTTTACAGGGTTTCTGTTACACTATGGGAAGTAATTGACAACCAAGGAAATCGAGGAAACGGAGATAGAGCATAAATGGAATTACAGAAGAAAATTCTATTCGTCTCAATGCTGATACACCTGGGATTATTGAGGAGCTCATGAAGACATGTCGAGTTCTTGCTGGAAATACGGCACGGTTAATTCACTGCAGTTGTATAATCAGATACTCAGTGCAAGAAATAAAGCAATAAGTTACGCACTAAATCATAAGTACAATTTGAGATGGACTATATGCACTAAATTACTGATTTGACACCCATGTTGGGAATGTCTGCAGTACCTATTTTGTTATGGCACCATCACTATACTAAAGTATAAGCAGTCTCAGTAATATGAAAGGAAACATATCCCGTTTCATTACCCATGGTATTAACCACCAGATCAGTTTACTATTACTACTACTAGAGCTCAAGCTCGTTCTATTAGCGTCTCAAATTATTAGTATGGGTCTGATTTCCTAGACAGCTTAGCCTGGACACTGCAGTGCACTACGAATATCGCTGGGTCTTTGGCTTATGTGCAGAATTAGGCTCAACTCAAAATCATCCAAAATCGTTTTCAGATCCATATCGTCACCATGGGGTTTTTCAGCCTGAATGAAGATGTACCAAAGTTGCCTCCTAACAAATCCAAGAGAAAGGAGTGCTGGGATTCAAGAGATGCATTTTTTGAGTGCTTGACCAAGAACAACATAGACAACTCCTTAGATCCAAAGGAGCTTGGGAAGGTAGAATCCAATTGTGGAAAGTTGAAGAAGGACTTCGAGGGCAAGTGTGTTGCCAGCTGGGTCAAACATTTTCAAGACAAGAGATTCAATGACTTGACAAGAGCAAGGTACATTGAGAAGTTGCAAGCTGAGGGAGCTGAACCATTACCTTTCAAATTGGACAACAGAAAATAGGTGAAAAGTGATTCTTGTAAATAGTAACAAATACATATCTCTACGATTAAGGTTATTGAAGGAATACATATAAGTTGTAAGACTAATTTCCCTTTCCTTAAGATTACGTCTATATCATACAGCACATATGCTGAGGGGTTCTCTCTCCGTCACCTGCTCGTTTTGATTATTCAACACGTCCAATACTGAACCCCATTCATACTCACCTCTTTCAAGTATTAAAAAGCTCAAATCGACATCAATTTTGTTTCCTGATTCGATTCCAGTTTCTCCCAAATGATTCTGTAATACCCCATTGATAAGGATTCTCCTATCAATGGTCATCTGAGAATAATTGGGATTATTCAAACTTAATGAACTAAGACCACTGATTGGAAATGGTAAATGACGTAAAATACCCTTGATGGTGGATTTGGAATTATTCGAGATTGTGGTTCTCAAAAAGTAAAATTCATCAATTTTCAAATTGTATTGGGTTCCAATTTTCTTCACAGGAGACGATGGATCTTTGTCTGCATAAATACAGCTTGTGATTCTAATTGGGTTGTAGATCAAGATATTAGACATCTTTGGTGTCAACCTGATGTTTCTCAATTCAATGTTACCTTTTCTTGAGTTTTCTGTAACGACTGATTTCCACGTTCCTTTCAAATTTTCCAAAACAAAGTATCTAAGCCAAAATAACTCCCTCATTCGCATTTCTTCTTGTTCCGTGAGCGAATAGTTCTTGATGAATTGTTTATTTCTTAATGAAGGTATGGGTTTGGTCAAATCGATATCGTCATTAGAGACACGTTTCATTGGCAATAAGAACCTGGATGTTTTTCCTGGATCTAAAACTTCTTCTACCTGAAACCTCTCATTGGAATTAATGGTATACGATATGCAACTATGCAACTTTTCCGTCCAAGAATTTCTCATGTCAACAATCAACAAGCAGTAATCACTGATTTCTTTGTCGTCCGAATCGATAACAGTTGTGATGAAATTAATTACCTTTTCCAAATTCTTGTGTACCAAGTCAGTTTTGATTCCTTCAAATCCATGCAATGACGAGGAAAATAAAGGTAAAATATCACAGCCCACAACTTCCAAGGAAGGCATGATAGAAAGATTCAAAGGCACTTGCACATACTTGAGAAAGCTTTTAGAGAAGTCGGGTAATTTATGTGCATATTCTAAAATAATCTTCAGTTCTCTGATTCCACGTTTGGCTGTAATTTCGTAGTCAATAGTAATATCAGTCTTTGGTAAAATCTTTTCATACTTCTTACTGATAACTTCTTTATTTAAAATCTTGAATGGCTTGAACTTCAAAAGATACCATTCAATTTCATAAATCTCAGCTGCCGAAAGAGATTGGTTAGCAACATTGGTATTCAATTTCTTGTTCAATATATCCACAGTAGAATCCCAGAACGAAAATGAAAGATAATTGATTAATTCATCAGAATGGTTCGTTAAAGAAAGGGAGAAAGGTATATTTTCTCCTTCCAACAACATGATCCATCCGTTAGTGACCAGGATGTTTGTAAGTGAGAGGCTGGGTTGTGGAGGAATAACTGTAAGATTAAGTTTTTTAAGAGAAGTCCTCGATTCGATATTACTGTTAGCCAAATTTGTGCTAACTTTTTCTATGATCTCACTTGCATGAGGATCGATTGCTGAAAAGTTTAGTTTGTGCTCTTGTTTGTGGATTTCCTTGTCCACGATATTGAAGTATTGCTCTTCACAGTTGTCGATACTAATATTAAAACCAACAATCGTTAATTCGCCATCTTCGCATGGTCTGAATGTGATCAAGAATTGCTCCATCGAATTTGGAGGAATTATTAGCGTATTCATATTTGATTGAGCTGAAGATACAATTGGTGCCACTGGAGACGGTTTCTTTGCTTGGCCAATATTGTTTCTAAGCTTATTGTTCAAGTTTGTCTTCGATATTGAATTGTTTGGAACCTGGAGAGATATCGGTTGGTTGACGGACTTGATGCTATTCCTTAAGGTCTGAACTTTGACTTTCCCTTCTGTGACTATGGATATGTCATTGATTTCCAACTCAAATGCAAATGGATTTTGAAGACTGACTTTAATCTGATAAATCTCGTCTTTGATCAACAACTTATCTTTGTTGATGAGGTTACTCTTTTGTTTCGAATAAGGATTGAAAATAATTGGTTCATTCAACAGTGAGCTAGCCTTATTGGAAACCCCCTTATTAATTTCTTCATACTCGAGAAATGAGACTAATTCGTCACGATGCCTGTTGCTTATAAATTTCACTCTTCTCACTAAGAATGGGTCCCAATATTTGGTGGACAAATTTAATTTATTTCTATTCGACAAATAGATTAAACTATCAATCTTATCTTTTATTTTTATTTGATCTTCTCCTGTCAAACAATGTGTGAACCTGGTTAATAACAAGGTACAGAGCTGTAATATGAACTCGTAATCTTTCAATATTTCTGATATTCTCAAAGCCAATCTTATTAACAGGATTTGTAATGAAGCCCAGTTGCCTTGAGATTGATTATATGAACTTTTTGAGCAACTTTCCGACTCACAATCAATATTATAAACCGAGAAAAGATAATCAAAAATTGCCCTTATGCTCGAACTTTTGCTGATTCCATCACCTAGGCCAGAAAGACTGGATGAAATCTCTTCATATTTTTGTTTGTTGCTCATCAAGTGTAACTCAAATTTTGGAAGAAGCTCGATCATTAAAGTTCTCAATATCAATGCTCTCTTTCTATACAGTTTTAAATCGGAATACATTGAAGCAAGGCAGCAGTATATTCTGCACTGATCTGTAATAGCCATATCACCGATTTTCAAAGAGAACACCTTCTCGATCTCTACTAAAATATCGTTTTTCAGAAAAAACAGTTTCTCAGACGATGATTCCGAAAATTTCGAGGACTTAACAACGTGGTCTAGTAAATTTGAATTTAACTCATTGGAGCATAAATAAACACTGATCATGAATTTGATGGTCCTCAAGATGGACTCCACGTACACGATATCAGGAACCATATTTTCATAATCATTAGTGCTTAAATTGTAAAAATGCAATACTTTTGATGAAGTTAATTTGATAAATGCAGGTAAGGATAGTACAGAGAGGTCTGGAGCAGATGAAAAATTGAAGCTGATGTTACTACTCGTCGAATTTCTAGGAGACGAGTTTGAATTTCCTCTTTGATGGGAAGGTTTCGTTGCTTGATTGGTAGCGGGAAAGTTCGTCATGTTGTCAATGGATCCTCTTTTTGGAGATGAAATACCACTATTGTAGCTTGAATTACTGGACGTTATGGAGCTCAATTTGCTTTTTGAGATTTGTAGCACGCTGCAAATCGTTTGACTTGGTAATTGGTAAGTCTGCCCGATGTATTGTAATAACAAGACACTCACACCGATTCCTTCTAAGGCACTGCCTAACCAAAGAAAATCCTCACATTTCTTTAAACTTATTAACGACTCGGTGAAAGATTGAAGAGCTTGTGGGTATTTACCAGCTATGAGGTATAAGTTCCCCATTAGCTTCGCTTGTCGTCCATTGTGACGCTGTTGATGCTTTGATTTTGGATCTGACACAGACGGATGTGCTGCGTGTGTATTTCCAAAAGTTGCTTTGAAGGAAGTGGATCCTGAACTGAGACGTTTCTGTGCCTGGTGGATAGTTTTGGTTAGAGTATGACTATCTGTTATTGACACTGGGGAGCGCAAGGTGATATTTGAGTATGATGAGGCATAAGTGTCCAATGCGGCCAAGAAGTTTCCACTGACATCACACATGATGGTCTCCATAGCAGTTAGGTTGTGTTCAATGGATCCATCATGGTAAAACGTATGCTGGTGGTGGGTGGAACGATCTCCCATATCTTTTGGGGCATCAAAAAGTACAATGTTATGCACAATAGAGCTGGGATAGAACTTTCGTAAACTAGACAAGCCATCCTGGACATCGAAGTCGGAGTCATACTTCCCAAGCCCCAAAATCACGAACGTCTTTCGAGCTGGTTCGAAATCATGCAAAAAGATCGACTCGCTATCTGGAGCGATCGTGACAAAATCATAGATGATTCGGCCGTTGGGAAATGTTTGAGGATTGAAGAAATGTAGCGAGTTGTTGGGAGTGATGTCTAGTAATCGTACCTCGTTGACATTGTTTCTGATTATGTCAAGATACCTATCAAAATCTGCCTGCTTGCATCCATTGACAGGAACCACCAAACATTGAACCTTAGAGTGTGAGACGTAACTATAGCGATCGTCCATTGGTAGTGAATGACTTGAGTGAGTTTACTATGCAGAAATTGAGAATTATATGGATGTGTCAAAGGGGCTGCCGGATTCACAAGCTAGTCGGTATGTGAATTGTCGCCAAAGCTGGCAGTTCCGAATCGTTGAAACACCCTTGGATCAACCTACAAAAGTTTCCAATCACGCTAGTGGTCGTGCGCGAGCCCAGGATTTCCGAAGGCAAAGTCACAACCATAGTGAAGCACGATATTTGGTCTCACCAAGACATCTAGCTGGTTCAGGTTTACCATCATTTTCCCGCCGACTAGGATCGAAGTCTTACACATCACATTGCAATATGCCTGGATTGAATTTTGAGAATTACCAGAGGAATCAATTTTTGACTACCAAGGGCTTTGGTGTCCCTATGGCCACATCCACTGGTACCACAATCGTGGGGTGCCAGTTCAAAGGAGGAGTGGTGATTGCAGCAGATACAAGAGCTACCGCAGGAGATATTGTTGCTGATAAGAACTGTGAAAAATTGCATCGTTTGGCTCCAAAGATCTGGTGTGCTGGTGCTGGTACCGCCGCCGATACCGAAATGGTTACACAATTGATAGCGTCCAACTTGGAATTACACTCATTACTGCAGAACCGTGATCCTAGAGTGATCACTGCATTGACAATGTTGAAACAACACTTGTTCAAGTACCAAGGTCATTTGGGTGCTTACTTGATCGTCGCTGGTATTGACCCCACTGGTGCCCATTTATTATCAGTACAAGCTCATGGTTCCACTGATGTCGGTAAGTACCAGTCGTTGGGATCTGGTTCCTTGGCCGCCATGGCCGTGTTAGAAACTCATTACAAGGACGACATGACCAGGGAAGAAGCCATGAAATTGTGTGCAGACGCCATTGAGGCCGGTATTTGGAACGATTTAGGTTCCGGTTCCAACGTGGATTTGTGTGTGATGGAACTCGGACAAGATGCACAGCTCTACAGAAACTACCTTACTCCTAACGTCAGAGCTCAAAAGGTCAAGAATTACAAGTTCCCTAGAGGTACCACCGCGGTGTTGAGAGAAAACGTCCGTGATATCTTGCACATAGAAGAGTCCGTGGTCACCTTCGGAGATGCCATGGAAGTGGATGCTTGATTTTGATGTATGTAACGTAGCTTTGGTGTAGTTGACACTTTACTCACAAATATATAAATGACACAAAAACGATCTTTCTAGAGCCTTCTATACTGGCACAAATATATTACCAGACGTATTGACTTCAATCCAACTGAAGCAACCTACTAAGCAATTAGAAGCCTACGAACTTATTTCCTATCCATATCACTAAATCAGCTATCATCTAACAAACTGTTAATACACAATGGTCGTCAACAATCCTAACAACTGGCACTGGGTAGACAAGAACTGCATGGCCTGGTCCAAGGAATATTTCCATGAAAAACTCGATGGACTCAAAGTCAAGGACAGAAACCTCACTGTGGCTGTCACTAGTGTGTCTTCCGTGGAGGGAGATGTTGACGTGAGTCAAAGGAAAGGGAAAGTGATCTCCTTGTTTAACTTAAAGTTGGTGTTGAACATCGGATTCTTCAAGGACGAACAAAGCACCTATGAGGGATCCATCACGATTCCTGAGTTGGCCTACGATACTGAAGAGGACGAGATCCAGTTTGATCTCAGTGTGTATGAAGAGGACAATGATGCCGAGCCTTACAGGGCATTGGTAAAGAAGCACTTGATTCCTCAGCTCAGAACCATCTTGGTCCGTTTTGGCCCTGACTTGATCTCTTCCAACAGTCTGGACATCCAGCTTGATTCCGAACAAGTCCAATCCACGTTCACCAAGGCAAACCAAGCCGGCAATTCTACTGCATCCATTCCCAAATCAACATCTTCTACCAATGCTTCTGCCTCTAGTGCTGCAACTAGCACCACTACCAAGAACGAGCAACCCACCAAATCAGGATTGCCCAAGTATAACACCTCCACTCTCCACATCGAGCCTGTTTTCAACACCACTGCTGAGCAATTGTATATCACGTTGTTGGACGACGCCAGAATCGCCGCCTGGTCCCGTTCGTACCCTCAAATCGAGAAATTTCCTCCATCTGAGGGCTCGCAGTTCAAGTTATTTGGAGGAGCAGTGGCTGGAAAGATCGTTCGTTTGGTGTCAAACGAACGTATCGTCCAACTCTGGCGTTTGGAGGACTGGAAGGCCGGCCACTATGCCGAATTGGACGTTAAGTTGGTGCAGGGAGCTGGAGAAACGAAGATGGTGGTCAAGTTCTCCGGTATTCCAATTGGTGAAGAGGATAGAGTGCGCGATAGATTTGAGTCCATGTACGTGCTAGCCATCAAGGTGACCTTCAGCTTCGGAGCTGTTTTGTAAGGTCAGGAAACATGGTAGCACCAACAGGCTGTATAGATCAAATGTATGAAGATGATTTCCAGTGCAGATGCCTGAAATAAGAATAGATAGTGTAAAAAGTACAGATAATGTAGATAGTGGTGCATGGAAATTCCGGGTTGTCCCCATGAATTAGGCTAGTGTTTCCGCTCGCTTGTGTAGAGCTCGGAATACAAGACTGGAATTGAGGTTCCGCAGTCGTGCCCACGCTTATTATTCCTTTTTTACTAAGGGTTTCCAGGGCCTCCAGCCAATATATAATCCTAGCAAACTCACCTTGGTACGTCTTCGAACTATCCACTATTGAAAAATGTCAGAATCCACCGTTGGAAAAGTATGTATGGAGAGCTGGAATCGAGAATGGACGTCAAATCACTAATGGAATCGGAACTCATGTGAGCTCTATGAATCATCATTGTTCATCGATGGTCTCGCTTTTTGCATTACTTGCAACCTGGGTGAAACTTGACCCCGTGGTCACCATGGTCACCATGGCGAGTTGCAAAGCAACCAATGAGATTATTCAAGGGAAGCTCTTCATGTTCTGGTTCTCGAAGTGACAGCAGTTCGATCAGAAGTTCATTTTAGTGATTTCAGTGGCGAGCTGCTTTATATATATGAACTCTCGCAAAAATAACCCTGGCAGTTATACTAACCCACACAGACTATCCATTGTAAAGCAGCAGTTGCATGGGAAGCAGGTGCCCCATTGAGCATCGAAGATATCGAGGTTGCCCCACCAAAGGCCCACGAAGTCCGTATCAAGATCACTCACACCGGTGTGTGTCACACCGATGCCTACACCTTGAGTGGTGTAGACCCAGAAGGTGTGTTCCCAGTTGTTTTAGGCCACGAGGGTGCCGGTATTGTTGAATCCATTGGTGAAGGTGTCACCAACGTTAAGGTCGGTGACAGTGTGGTTGCCTTGTACATTCCAGAATGTCGTGAATGTAAGTACTGTAAGTCTGGAAAGACCAACTTGTGCCAAAAGATCAGAGTCACTCAAGGTGAGGGTGTCATGCCTGACAGAACTGTCAGATTCAAGTGCAAGGGTAAGGAATTGTTCCATTTCATGGGTGTTTCCACCTTCTCTCAATATACCGTGGTCTGTGATATCTCTGTTGTCGCAGTCAACCCAGATGCTGGTCCAGACAAGACCTGTTTGTTGGGATGTGGTATCACTACCGGTTATGGTGCTGTTACCATTGCTGCTGATGTTCAAAAGGGTGACACGGTTGCCGTTTTCGGTGCTGGAGCAGTCGGTTTGTCTGTGGTTCAAGGTGCCATTGAAAGAGAAGCTTCCAGAATCATTGTGATTGACATTAACGATAAGAAGAAGGAATGGGCTGATCAATTCGGTGCCACTGATTTTGTTAATCCAAGAACACTTCCTGAAGGAACGACCATCGTGCAAAAGCTTATTGAAATGACCGATGGTGGTTGTGACTTCACCTTCGACTGTACCGGTAACGTCAAGGTGATGAGAGATGCATTGGAGTCCGCTCACAAGGGTTGGGGTCAATCCGTTATCATCGGTGTTGCCGGAATTGGTGAATTGATTGAAACCAGACCTTTCCAATTAGTTACTGGTAGAGTTTGGAAGGGTGTTTCATTTGGTGGTGTTAAGGGTAGAACTCAATTGCCAGGAATTGTTGAGGACTACATGCAAGGAAAATTGAAGGTTGATGATTTTATTACTCACAGACATAAATTAGATGATATCAACATTGCCTTCGAAGATATGCATAAGGGTGACTGTATCAGAGCCGTTGTTGAACTTTAATTATCATATTCTGCTCCAAATTTGTAAGTAATACATATACAACGCACGATAAGTGTTCTCTATTTCTATTACTGTACATATTTATTTCCGAGGTGATCCATAATAATGAGATGCAAAGGACTATTCGTCATCTTGCTCATCTTCTGGTCCATCCAAATTAATGGCAGCCTGTAGTTCCTCGTCATCATCATCTTCCTCATCATCTTCATCTGCTTCATCTTCGAAGTCATCTTCGAAGTCATCATGACCATTCATATCTATATCAGAATCGTCTTCTTCAATAATACCCAAGGCTTGGGCATCATCAAGTTCTTCATTGTATTCGACTTCACTGTCTTCTTCCTCCTGGTCTTGTTCTAACTCTTGTATTAATATTTCTTTCTTGATGTCATTCTGCTGATATAACATGTTTAATCTTCCTTGCAATTCTAATAATCTGGGAAGGGTATTGGCCTTTTTAAGCAATACCGAATGCAAATTGGCAAGTTTGATACTCAAATTTGGGATAGATGCTAACACGGCACCGTGAATAATAACGATCCATTTCAACCAGAACTTTAATTGGTCGAACTTGTTAGCTTGACGTTGAATCTTTTCTGATAATTTGTCCAACAAGATCACGGCTAAAGACGAGTCGAGCTTTTTGATGGTGTTTTGAATGACTTGATGATCCCTATTACTTAAAACTGTTTCCAACAAAGCCTGGTCATTGTTTCTCAATGATTGAGCTAACACTATTGTCAAAGTTCCTGTCTTGCTACCCAATTTCTTCTTTGTTCTAGTCTTCTTTGGTTGTTGATCGGTTGTGAGCTTCTCCAACTTGTCAGCCAAAGTTTCAGTGACCTCTTCACCATCCAAGTCCTTGAAGTTTCCACCATCGGTGACAATAGTATGTGCCTCGGTATAGAGTTTGGCAGATGCGGTATCGTGGCCATGAGAAGAATGTTTGGTGGGTTTAAAGTTAGGTCTTGACTTGAAAATCACTCTATCGGTAGTAATGACCTGGTTTCCGGATTCATCGATCCACTTGATAGAATCGAAGTATGGAACATTTCCACTTTCTAGCCATGTGATCAAGATGGAATCATTGTAAACCGATATACAATTAATCACCAAATTAGCATCAGTGGGGCTCTTGATTTCCTCTTCAGTTCTTGACAATTTGATGGTTCCGTTGGATGGTCTTGATTGGATTTGAGAGGCTTGTCTTCTCTTTTTCTTGGATTGGTGGCCTTGTGACGAGGTTGGGATCAATAAACTCAATGGGTTGGTGAAAAGTTCCAAAGTTCCATTTTCATTGATACAGGTTAACACGGAGCTTTCACCTTGTACACCTATGTCAATGTCTAAGATCGATGCTTGTGAGACAAAAATAGTCTTGGTATTACCTTTGGAAATTGAATACATGTTGATGAATCTATCACCCTTTGCACTAGTCACAAATAAGTCAGAGTCATTAGGGACTGGAATGATGGCATTAATGGGTTGGATGTGACCAGGGAAGCTCTTAATTATTCCACGGCTGGAAATGTCCACCAAGTGAATGGCATGGGATCCCAATAACAAGCATGGCTTCTCATTGTAAATCACGGTGGAGATTCTGTTGATGGTTTCGGCATTCTCCAAAACGTCGTTGACATTGAAACTCTGCAATAATTTGTAATTCACGATGTCCCATTCGTAGATTGTGCCTCCAATGTCACAAGACCATGCTGATTGGGTGTGTAAAGAGAAGTGGAAATCCAAGATGGAAGCATGACTGGAAGTGGTGAGTTCTTTGATGACTTCGTTGGTCAGAGGGGAATAGATGAGAATGGACCCCTTGGTTAAACTTAATGCTAATGTATGCTGATCTCCCGAGGATGGAATCCAAGAGATTTGACTGACTTTACTGGACTTATCAAGGTTGAAGGAAGTATTGAGTGGAGTCTGCGATGGGTTTATGGATTGAACTTTGATCTGATGATTATCCAAGGCAACGTGAGCAGAAGCCAAATAGCTCTTGCTGGGACTGAACTTGGCAGTAATGAACGGACCACTCGACATTATGCTTGAAGAGTCTTGAGGAGTTGATGAACCAGTTCTAGTGATGAGGTTACTGAGATGAGGCCTCCTACAAAAAATTTTATCGCGGTGTTAGCATGTGCAGGAAGGACATGTTGCGGGTGCGAATAGTATTGGTAGTATACATATGGAGGATGGTTCCTATTTGGGGTCCAGTTTGGGGTCCTATCAAAGGGCCAACGACTCAGTTCTTCCTCCGTCTCTTGTTATCTTTTTCTGGTGTGGGTCTGGACTCGGTATCTATCTCAGGATCCAAGTCTTCGACTCCAATGGGGTCTATGGAAGTGCTGATATTGATTCCCCCGCGCGATGTGCGACGTTTAAGCTTGACTCTAAGATCTATTTGTTCCTTGGGGGAAGGTGTATCTGTATGGGATTCCTCCTCGTCGACCTCGTTTTCGAACAAGTGGGCATTGGTGATTGGTGTTTTCACGTCCTGTAACATTTTCTCATAATCCTCTTTTTTCATTTTCTTTTCCTTGACCAACTTCTTGAGTAGCTCGCTTTCTTTAGGTGTCAGGCTCAGAGGTTTTGTTGAACTGAATGAGTCCGAATCTTGTTTTGACTCTATTGAAGGTGACTTCTTATCAACAGTTCGGGGTACCACGCTATCGTGGACTGTATTGAGCGAATTGCTCAACCCGTTGAAGTAGATTTCATTGACGTTAAGGTTCTTATTTGGATCGAGGTTTTTGTCTTTCAAATTTTGTATACTGGCTTCACCTTCGGCATCTTGTTTTATTGTAGGAAGAATCTCACCACACTTCAAAGCCGCTGCATCTTGAGAGGTGTATTCCTTGGAGTGTGCGATTCTGCTATGATTGAGAAACCCCTGTGCCGAAGAAAAATTGCTTCTTTGACAGTCAGGACAAGTAAGTTTGACTATAATTCCATCTGTTCTTCTGTAAAGACATCCGATATTTTGTTGATTGACTTTGTTCATAGCAAGTTGTCCCGAGGGACCAGATACCGAGGAGTAGGAAGGTCTTAAAGATGAAGTTGTAGATCTGGTTCTGTAGCCTCCACTTTGTTGAAATGGAGCGACGGGTAATTCGTTGTTGTAAGAAGCACTTTCCCCAAAAGCACCTTGGTTTTCGCCCATGTAGTCCGGCTTGAACAAACCCTTGCCACCGTAGCTATAATGAGGTTCCATTCCCGAAGCAGCTTGCACTCTCTGCAAATCATTGAATCTGATCGTTAGGGACTTATTGAGGACATCGAAGTACTTCATGGTAAGCTCATTGGGCTCCTCGCTGATCTTGACATCATTCGGCACGTCGAAGAACTTTCGGAGTACTAACATCTGTGCTTCAATCTTTCCCACCTCTTCCTCTGTGAGTCTCAATTCTTGATGTTTGAGACGGATTTCGAGATCGATTTGATTGGTGATTATTTCCTTGAGCTGCTTTATCGGAATCTGTTCGAGCTTCTTCATCAAGGCCAGTTTCTGGGACTCTTTGGACTGGGGTTGCTTTGTGTCCACTTCGCTAGGGACTTCAGAGGGGACTTCAGAAGCACCAGATTCCGTTTCTGGTAGCTTCATGGCGGATCCTGAATCGTGCAGAATGTCTTTCTCCATGTCGTAGTGGCCTGGGGAATCTTCTCTGTTTAGTAATGGAGTCCTGGTGGTGTAATTCTGTAGTCTAAGGGAGGGGCAACGTCTACCTCGTGTTGGCGGTATGTATCACGTGACTCGCTGGGTTGGTCAGGAGCTGATCCAGGTTACACAAACAAGACCAGTAGAAGAGCGATGAGACGTGGGGTCGGAGGTTATCGTAGCGACTTTCGGAGGACAGCTCAATCAGAATGTGGCAGGGGCTCATGTGGAGATATGTGAAAATATGCTCTAGTGTCGGTGTATCAAATATTGGAGACTTCCCATTAATTTATTCGTTTTTTTTCAATCAACTCTTTTTGCCATTAATCTTGAAAACTACAAACAGGAAATTATTATATTTTAAGTCAGTATCATTTTTCGAGAAAACATAAACGGGAATAAGCATTTCACTTTTCTACGTTATGAATCTCAAAATTTATGTAATGTCTGATGCTGCTTTGATATTGGCCCGATTGGAACCACATAGGCATGAAAAAGTTGTCACGTGATCGCGTATCAAAATAAGAGGTAGATGGAGGGAATTATGTCTCTTGGTAACACCACCATGACCGACACAACCATCCCTTTAGCCACGATAGGGAGGATTTTCAAAGAATTGTCCTTCAAAGACTCAAACACTCGCATCACAAAGGATACGTTGGAACTCACGGCAGAATACATCACACTTTTCATTAATGAAGCAGTATTACGATCAAATGAAGAACGTGTATTAGAAGGGGATTCACTTACAAAAGTTGATGGAATAGACAACGTCTCAGTCAAGCAAACTCAAATTGGCCAAAGCCAGGACGTGTTTAATGACGAATTTTCCGATGAAGAGTTGGACCCTGAAATTGTGGAGCCAAATACCCAGTATCAAGTCGAGCTAGCGGAGGATTCCTCAAATGATACGTTGGATTCCAGACATCTATCTAAGGTTGCAGGAATGCTTATTCTAGATTTTTGAGATCTAAAAACTACGTGATAACATCTCCGAAATGAAATCATGCTTTAAATGATGCTAATGTTTTATGCTATTAATTCATACTGGCCAATATCTATAATATTCCAGAATCCGTATGATAACTTTTGCTTTGAAAGGTTTAAGGATTTAATGGTTTGTGGCAATGGCGATTCAACAGTTATATAAAAGGGTATTTTTACATCAACTATCGTACCGGCCGGCGATTCCTCTTCCTCATCGTTGATCTCAATTAATATTTGCACTGGTATTTGGGTCCAGCCTTGTCCTTGTACTGCCAATTCCTCTGGTGATTCAGCAGCAGATCCTGACGTGTCTTTCTGGAAAAGAACGTTTCCAAGCCGCAAAATGAGCTCAGACTTTGAGATGGTTGTCTTAGTTGTCAAACATGCAGTTGGTATTGTTTTGATCAAATTTTTGGATGAACTGGACAGCTTGACTTCTGTATCAGGAAGGGGAATTTTTAGGCGAATCTTGAACTTGGACATCTCGGATTGTTGTTTGAGGAAAGGATCGGAGATATAGGGTAACGAACTGACATGAATTTGTATAGAGACATCAAGTGGATTTATTATATTCAAGAGGAAAGTGTTCACCTGTCCGATCACAAAGGTTCGTTTGATTTTTGGTTCTTCCTTGAGGATCGAAGGAGATATAGTATTCGTAAAGATCATCGAAGGCATGTAATCAATAGCATTGAATTTAACTCTTAATTTATTCACTGTAGGAGGTTGTTCTGGTTCGACATTGGGCAAATATAGGTAGGTATTACAATTGAGACATTTAGAAGATTTTTTTACTGTTAATTTTTTTGCCAATGGAAACTGTTTGTGTGCAATAGAATTAATCTCCTTCAAACTGTGAAAAGACCGAGACTCGATATTTTCTGGTACTATGTCCATATTTGACTCACTAGATTGCTGTTGCTGCTTCATTATTGAAAGGTTCTTTGAGGTGATATCAGAATGTTGCGATAATTCACTGGACCTGGCTTTGGACATTGATCGATGAATTCTGTGATAGTTCGACCCCACGGTTCGTTCTTGTTCGGATGCGATGATTGAATGTAAGGACTTGGGACTAGTAATGATTTCAGATTGGTAAGTATAGTCACAATAGACGCATTCGAACAGGAATGCTTTTCCAGGCTTATTGTTTAGAATATGATCTGTAACATTTATGGAGAGAATCGAAGTACACAAGGGACACGTGAAGCAGTTCTTTGCACATCTTTGTACATAATTTGAGGTATTGGTATAGTCGGTGATGCAGTTAGAGCAGAATTTGCATTCGATGGAATGATAGCAGTCGTAGGTGGATTTATGGGATTGGCATGACGGACAGAAATACAACAGGGACACATGGTGAACGGAATTGAACGAGAAACCTTCCAACGAGTTTGCCGCGTTCGAAGATGGGCAATACACGAAGGAATGGTTGTAGATCTTGGACATGAAGATTAGTCGTTACTGGTATTAGGGATGATTTTGTGGTATAGTTTTGTGGTAGGTGTGTATCATCAACAGTGAGGTAGTTTGAAGAAGGACGGCTTAGTCAGCCAAGCGTATGAGGCATGTGCAGGAGAATTTAAATTATTGTGTGTGTGGAATTGCCATGGCCGTAGAAAATATGTCAAACTATGCGCATGGATACGATGGAGTGCATCGTATACGCGCAGAAACAAAAGCTAATCTCTGGGAGCGTAGAATTTGGAACGAACACGAGCTGTCCCACGAGGCCAGGTAATGCACCATGATGTATTGGGGTTGCGAGGTGGGGCCTGGCCATCAGGGTGCGAGTTTTCAGGGCTTAAACAACTATTAAGGTATAAAACTTCCTCTATCCCAATGTCTCTGGCATGTTTCTTCTACAGAAAAGATCCCCAAGCATTGATGTCTAGTGGCAAGAACACCAGTGTAGACCGCGGGCTCTCGCGGCACTGCAGTTCCATCACAGAAAAACGCTCGAGGCGTTCCTGTTTTGGATTAACGGGAGCCCTTGGGCTTTGGAGATGCGTGTCCCTTCTTTTATGGGTAACCGCGGTTGCCGCATTGAAGGCCCCTATCGCTGCATCGGAAGTGGATGGCTCAGGGTCAGAGAACGACTACACCGGCTACAGCAATCGGTATGAAGTCATCACAGATTACTTTCAGCAAGATAACCCCGATACCAATGAGCAGTTCGTTGACATGAGTCAGAACCTCGGGCTCTACCACAACCGTACGTGGAGCGAGCTCTTTGATCACTTGAACAGCATCAACCTGGAGAATTCGCCCACCAAGGCCAAGCTCTTGTTTCTCCAACGACATGGCGAAGGATGGCACAATGTGGCCGCCAGCGAGTACGACCCGCATTACTGGAAATGCTACTGGCAAACCCTCAAGGGGAACAACCACATCGAATGGTACGATGCGGAACTCACACCCGGAGGAGAGGCACAATTGCGTTCATGGCGCCTGCTATTGGCCCACTTGGTGTCACAACAGGAAGCCCCATTGCCACAATCGTTTTATGTGTCTCCGTTACGTCGCACACTCGAAACATGGGCCATCGTATGGGGAGGATTGGCACAGAAACGGCCCCAGATTAAGGAAAATTGCCGTGAGACTTACGGGATCAGTACCTCCAGCGAACGCCACAACAAGTCCTACATCAAACGCAAGTTTCCATTTGCAGACTTCGAGGAGGGATTTAGTGAGGAGGACCCGTGGTGGAGCCCCGAATACCACGAGACTCTGTCGCATCGAAACCAGCGAGCCCAGACGTTCTTGGATGATTTGTTCGCGAATGACGACTCGCCCGTGGTGTCGGTGGTAACGCATTCGGGATTCATCAAGTCGTTGCTCAAGGTGGTGGGACACCGTAAGTGGACAATGCGGCCTGGGACGATGGTTCCAGTGGTGGTAGTGGTGCACCAGGATCGCCCAGATAAGCAGTATCCGGTGAAGCCATGGCACCGGTACCACAGCTGTTGATGAGATAGAAATGATAGAAGAGTATAGACTAGTGGAAGCTCATGCACCACAAATATGGAAGCTCTAGTTTATTGGGACTACTCTCTTTTGGGACCACGAAACTAGTGAGAGCAATACTCTCCAGTGAAAACCCCCAACTAGAAAACTCGCTAGTGAGCTACCATCCAGTGAGACTACTTTTATGAATTTCGTTCGAGATTGCTATCCAGTATACATGCTACTAAAGAAGTAAGAATGTTTGGTGGGACTACTTAGTTAGACTATTTGGCGAGACATTTGGTGTGTACTATTTCGCAGATGAGTATACTTTTTAGTTAGCGGAAATACCAGAGTGGGAATGCAATACGTAGCGAGCCTAACTCAAGAATAGCAGAAACAAACAGTCAGCACTACCAGATTCCTCCTTCTTATACGGAGTCTAGACTGCTGTAACACCCTCTTGCTCGATACCGGCCTACCCTTTCACCCCACCCCATCATCCATTACCCTATTACCATACCCTCTATTATCATACCCTATTATCATACCCTATTATCATACCCTATCTCCTATACCTGCTGACCTGCCTACGTTTGTGCGATGTGACGGCGCACCGCACGATCCAGTGGCAACTGCACTGCGACTTCCCGTGAGCCCTGTCTCAAACGGCGTGCCAGGGCCTCTAAATCACTGGGATTAGGCTTATTTGAATTACGGGCTACGAATGGGGGATGAAAGCAGATGGGGCCCTTTAGAGAGTGCCTCCAGACACAGATGGCGTCTAGATCGGTCCACCCGCCACCGGTGAATTACCGATCTTGTCACGGTTTCAATAGACGACGTAACTTCGATCCATGATCCTCCTCTACAGACGTGACAACCAGCAATAATAGATATGGCGCCATCGACAAAGTCTAGTGCGCCCAGGAAACGGGTTCTAGACCGCGGCCGGCCGGGCCCATTTCTGCACCTGTGTCTGAGCGACGCGCCGTGACGTCACTTAGATCTTGATCGGTGGTGCTGCCAATGCATGATTGCACCAATGTACACACCTTGGGAGCCCATCACTCCCACGTTGCGGAGTTTTGCCATCACCACCGACCCAGGCAGCGCAATCCGACCTTCGATTTAAGCCCACCATCCTGTTCTTGACCTCGGCCCGGGGCAGTGGCTCCGAGCACTTGGTCCCCGGCCCTCTGGCGCGGGATTTCCAGGCACCACCGGGTGCGTGTGTCAATCCTTCTGTCAATTCTTTAATTAGGTATGACGTCGATCCGCACTGTGTCCCTCACGAACACTTATTCGAGGCCATGCTAAGTTGCGCCGCTACAACCTTCCTTATCGTAGGCAGGGCATCGTCAAGGGCTTGTTTTGATGTGGTCTGAAGTCTAAGTTTAGGACAACCCTTGCCAAACAGGTCAGTGTCAGCAGCGTTGGGGCAGTTGGGGCCAAGCTCTGGTGTTATGTGGGTAGCTGAGTAGTGCTAGCTCCATCGTTGATGGCTAGGAGGCCCAGAGGCTTGTGGGCTCTGGGGCTCTGGGGCTTTTGGGCTTAGACCGCTACATTGGCTAATAGGATCCGTGTCAGATTGTTCCGAGCGATTGTTCATACACCCACCCCCACTTTGGGGCCCGCAAGCCCCCCCAATCTCTGACTGTCTCCCACGCTCCCACGCTCCCATGCTGGGAACCTCCACCCCCAAACTGTCTCAGAAATGCCGTCGCAGCAACTGCTCATCCATCATGCCTGTGCAACCTCCAAACGTACCCCATACTGCCAGTGTCTTGTGCCAAACTGTGGGAGGGCCCCAGCACCAGCGTCTCCATTATTTCCCATTTCTCAAGTGTAACTTTCCGGGCTCTCTGCCCTCCTCTGCACCGTCCCCTGATTCCGATTTCACTCGATGTCTCTGAATCCAGTCCCCATCCCTGTACTGGCTCTGGCCATAGCTCCGTGGTCTCGGTTTAGGATACGCAGCTGCGCATGACATGCATAATGCGTCTTCAGGATTAACGCTACCCACCCCAGCGCACACAACGGAGACTTAACCTTCCGCGACCTTTACCCAAGAAAAGAAATTCTTAGCCTTCCTGTCTCCTCCATTGCGGTAGCACTACCACTGGCCTATTGTGTAGAATATTCACCAGTTCTCTTTCACTAGTTGCGCTACTTCTCCCTTCTTCCTTGTGCCTGTCCACTGCTTGGTACTTCCACCCAACCATCACCCCGAGTGACGTCGCCTGTGTGCTCCGTTTGAACTCGCCGCCCCCTCTCCCGTCTCGCTAGACCCATCCTGGAGAGTCGTCTCATGGCACCACCCCTCCTTGCACCAATCTCACTCCAACAACTATTTGTCAGAACCGCACCCTCCAACCACTGTTCGACCGTGAAATCCCCGTGATTTCGGACCGTGTTGTTTCATCAGTTGGTTGATCCATTTCATCGCAGTTCCGGCTCGTTTCGGGTTTCTAGTTCCAGCTTCGTGGTCCGTGGGTAGTTGTTTCGCTACTCGTCGCGCAGAACGCTAACCTCACTGACTGACCGGTCACCGTTCAGCTCGCAAGCACCTGCCTCAGCCTGGATCTATATTTGCCTCTATTGTTGCACATATATTGTTGCCACCATCTGCTACACCAGAACCCTTCTCCTCCACATCACCTAGCCTAGTCTTCTGGGCAGTCCGGCTCCACATCCTCACAGCATCATGAGTTCCTCGCCATCCATCTGTGCGTCGCCGAACTTCACGTTCCCAGCCTCCAACAGTCCCCGTGAGACTCCTGTGGACTACTTCACCATCAAGACCGACCCCAGCCCATCGCCGTTCCCCCATTACTCGTCCTCCGCAGCGGCCTCGTCCGCGAAACCTCCCCAAACCAAGCACCATCATCATCACAAGCTCCTGAACTCTTCGGTGTCGCTCCAGAAATCCAAACTTCTGGGCCACTGCTCCATCAATGATTCCATCAGCTCCATCACCTCGAACACCTCGGACTTGACCATCTACGAAAACTCATACTCCAAGGCCTTGCGAACAAACTCCTTGGCCTCCACAGACACCTTGGTGGATGAGGATGACCACTACGACAAAGTCGATCCGGACTTCTCTCGACATCCCGAGCGCAAAGTGCTGAAATTCAACCATCAAAGCTTGAAGCTCAACCTCCCAAGACGTACCAACAAATCGTTTTCTGCATCCTCACATGATTTCAACCCATCTAATACACTCCTCCTTTGCAAAGAAAGTGAAGAACTAGAATGCACAAAAGCTTCTTCTGCAACGGAATCAACCTTCCCATTTCATACTTCAGCCACATCACATTTAAACTCACAAGATCATGAAGCGTCTAGAATTCAACTTCCTCCGATTGTGAGAAAGCAGTTCACATCACCAGTTGTGTCATTGCAAAATGAATTATCACTCGATTCTATCAAACACGAACAGCTCAAAAGATTACATTCATTACCAACAATGAATTACAGACAACAAATATTAAATCTTTCTTCAACAAGCATCAAGTATCTAAGCGAATCAGACGCGTTTAGTGCATTAACTTCAGGAGAACCTCCAGCGATTATTATCGACATCAGACCATTTGCAGACTTCGTGAAAGCACATTTAAGAAATGCCCTTAATGTTTGCTTACCATCAACATTATTGAAAAGGCCAAACTTCAATTTACATCGTTGTATCAACTCTTTGCCACCTAATGATAAGGTTCAGTTCAAAAAATTGTTTTCTTCTCAAAATGCAAAAGTTCTCATCTATGACTATTATGAAAATTCAGCAAACTTGTTCCACATGTGTAATAAATTCATCAGCAGTCCATTATTTACTGAAGCACGTCATACCATTTACTTGGTAGACTCAAATTTGTCCAAGTTCCGTGATAATTATCCAGATTTGTTCGAGGATGGAAATAATGCTCCTGCAAGCGAAACGGAATCCTCTTGCTTGTTGAAAAAATCACTGTTTTCGAGTTTGAGACCAGCTCCCACAACTTTACAAAATCCATCATCTACAAGTAATATCAATACTTTGAATGACATTGGCGGTATCCTGTCTCCTATGGTTGTCAATCCCAAAAATAGAGCACAATCGGTGGCTGATTTATCCTCATATCAAAGAGCAAGTCATGAGTTAAAGCGTAACTCTCATAGCATCGACTTTGATAGCATGGATAGCTCAACCCCTATTCTTTCAAAATTTTCTTTGCCGAAGTTCACTGGTGGTAACGTTTTCAAGATAAGACACAACGAGGAATTGTACAGCACGGGCTCCAACCCTTTTGACTTCAATAGTAGCAGCTCGGAACCATCCAATTTGAAGAAGAATGTTTCGAGCTTGTTTAAAATTCAGAATTTGCCACAAGATAAATCAAGTTTACCTCTTTGGATCAAGAATACTTTATTAGATGGTCTGGAACAATCTAATAAGATTAATGATGATTTTTACTCGTTAGAGAAATTTGAGCAAAAGAGATTGATTTCTGCATTGTCACTTCAAAATTCCCAGAACGTTACCTCACCTTTGAAAGGTGAAGTTGCACCAACCATCAGTTGTGGAATTGAATATGGTCATAAAAATAGATACAAGGATATCTTTCTCTTCGAACACTCTAGGGTCAGACTTACTGATCCTTCAGTTACCCAGCAAGACTCAATCCCTTCGGATGAAGATTATATCAATGCTTCCTACTTGGATCCTGTTGACATTTTGAAGGAGTATACCTCTATTACACCCAAGTTTGCACCTCATTTGAAGTTCATTGCGACTCAGGGTCCTTTAGAACAAACAATGGGTGATCTTTGGAAATGTATAATCAAAGCAAAGAGTCCATTAGTATTGTCGTTGACAGATGAGATTGAAAATGGAGTCATGAAGTGTTCACCATTTTGGAAATCTGGAATATACAGATCAAACCAAGATGTGATCAATTTGAAACTTACAGGCGAAGTCAACTTCAGTGAACACTTGATTCTTAGATCTTTCTCAATGACGATGAACAATATTGCTGGGGGACCGACTGTTTCCCATAAGGTGTTCCAAGCTCATTTATTGTCGTGGCCAGACATGGGAACCATCTCGACACCATTAGATCTCATCCAATTGACTCAACTCAAATACTACATGTTGGAAAGACTTCCTATCTCACAGGAAAGTCAATACCCTACAGTCATACACTGTTCGGCCGGTTGTGGCAGAACAGGAACACTCGCCACTATTGATACCTTGATTAATATTTTGAAGAACAACCAATGTCAAGAATTGCCAGCAGACCCTATCCATGATATCGTCAATAATTTTAGAAGACAGCGTATATCCATGGTCCAAAACTTGAGACAGTACTATTTGATTTACGAAATCATCTTGAACTTCTTGAACGTTGGCAACGGTGTCGAGGATCCAACCAATTCAAGGGCACATTGGGATGACTTGACCAAGTTGGACATAGTCAATGATTTCATTGCATCTGTGTAAATAACATCAATAAAAACGATCGTTGAAGTAAATGTAGATAACTTACTCTGAGCATGTTTTAAACTTTGATGAATATCCCTTGAGCTTCCTCACAAGTGCTTTGCTTGCGCGTAAAACTAACAATAACCGGCGGGATTATCAATGTTATCTACACATATCGTCAAGTCAATCCCTACGTGTGTGGAAAGGTGTTGTGCAATGGTACGACCACGTTTACTTGAATTCCGTCACTTAATGCTGCTTACCAACTTCATTTTATGTACTTACAAAGAGACAAAAAGGAGATACAGAGAGGTTGAAAAAGGTGAGACAGATTCAGAGGGATACAGAGAGAGATACAGAGAGAGGTACAAGGAAAGATGGACTTACATTGATCCCGAAAGTTGGTGCATACCTACCTGTCAAATCTATTGTTTGCAGTTCAAAAAGTGCCGAGGTCGGATTTACGGTATCTCTTATGTCCGGTTCACCACCACGGATCAAAAGCGCCTCGGGAGCCGTTGAAAGGACCCTCGAGCTTACTCTGGTTAGCAGTGCAGACCAACATAGCACATCACATCAGCTACATTTGACATATATACAATAATCTACGCTTGCACAATTGCCTATTAGTTTTTTGATCAATTTCTGTTTATATTAAGTACTCCTATACAATTTAAGCGTGGGATTCAACAGCTTGCTTAAGGGCAGATGGGTTAGCACCAATCACCTTTTGGACGACCTTACCATCCTTGATGAATAAGACAGTTGGCATGGAGGAGATCTCGTATTCAGAAGCAACATCGTTGAGCTCATCAGTGTCAACCTTGATGAACTTGGCTTGAGTGTACTGAGCAGCAAATTTGTCCAAGAAAGGAGCAATCATCTTACATGGACCACACCAGGTGGCGAAGAAGTCAACAACGATCAAGCCGTCGAACTTCAAAGCTTCATCGAATTCAGATCTAGTCTTAACTTCAGCAACCATTTTGTTTAATTGAGTTTTGCTTGTTTATTCGAAAAATCCTTTCTTTTATAGTTTCAGTTGGACGCACCCATCAAACCCTGGGTTACGTAATCAAAGGTCTCGATCTTATACAAGTATTTGTCATCGTGCTACGTCACAGTTTTATGCATTGACGGATGCTTCTAGAAGTTGTGTTTAGCTAAGTGTCAATTCTTTGGCTGGTGTCCTATAGGTGACCCATAGTGGGTCAGCAAGCTCGTTGGGAAGGAGAATGGACTCCCCTGCTTCATGCTTTGCTATGAGAGACCCGATTGCTTTATTGCGCATAGTCACGAAATTTTTGACAAACACACCAAATGAACCACTGTGAGATTCGTCAAACTTGACTAAATCGCGACATTGACCGATTATAAATTCTGTGCACTTACTCATCATATCTTCGGTGGACTCGATATTGGTCATCTCAGTTATGGGGGTGCCATGATATGTGACACCTACGGGCGGTATTTCATTGATGACTTCATAATCTTGCTCCTGAAGTTCGAGAAATTCGATGATTTCCTTCTCACTGATATCCATCCCTTCTGGTATTTCGTTATAGGACATGAAATACTCAAATGCGATGTCCCTCCATTTGTCGTTGTATTTGATATCGTCCTCAAATAGTAACGGAAGGTTCCTGGTATCTAAATTGACGTACACTTGGCCAGGAGTTAGCACTAATTGTAAATGTGGTAGTATTCTCAACCATTTCGCCTTGAGTGCCATGGTCTTATCGAACTTCAAATCCACCTCAAGCAATTGGAAATGTTCTGGTTCTTGGTGTTCTGCTTCCATTTCAGGCACAAACCCATAGGTACGAATAAGATGTGACATGCTTTCGACTGGAGCGTATGATATGGTCACCTCAAACATTGGCTCCCTAATAGCACTTCGTTTGAGCTTTAACAATACCGAGGTGGAATTTTCCTCCACATCAAAGTAAGCATTATTATTGTAGTAGTGATTTGCAAAATCCAAAATTGGTACCAAGGTAATATTTGTTATAAAATCCTTGGTGTTTGGAGGTGGAGAAGCTATGACATCATGTTCATGCTCTTCAATATGAAGCTCATGAAGCTTTTCTTCAATTTCTTCTTTTTCCTCTTTTTCCGCAGCATGAGGAATCTCTAATGTCCTAGATCTAACTGCTCTGAAAAGTTGAAAGAAAGTGTCATAAGGTATAATCTTCTCGAAATCAAAAGCTTGATCCTTGTAGAGAATGTTCATACTTTCAACAAAAGATTGATACTCAAACTCACATGACCTAGAACCTTGGATCAAACTGTTGATAAAAGAGTCCGAACTATCCTTTTCCTCGGGTGGTGTCAATACATTAGTATTCAATAAAATATCAACGTACTGATCGAACCTTCTCAATGGACTTCCCAGGCGATACTTTCCTGGTCTATTTATGTCTCTGAGAATATGAATAGCAAGAATGTAGCAGCACAAAATGTATGTCTCTGTTGATGGTTCCATAACGCTTAATACGTTGACAATCATTTCGGACTCCTTTGTTTTCTGGGATTCGAATTCAGGACTTTTGTCACGGAGTTTAAGATCTTCCAAAACACCAAGAAGATTCATATAGTCCAATGTAGATTTGTAAGGTACTTTCAAAATCACCAAATCATCCTCACCTTCGACTTCTTTTCCATCATGTTTGAACATCAACCCGACTCCTCCCAATTTACTCTCACCAATGTATAGACCTGGATGGTACATAATATCATTCTCATTGATCCAGTTATTCAACTTCGAATTACTCGGAATACCCGGGATGTAAGTATCCTCAATGACTGACATAATTGACAATAAGTACAGTACGTATCAATCGGAACTTTTGATGTTTGCAACTAGCAGTGGTGCGATTAGTTTGTGCACAACTTTTTTGACCGTGACATGTTGCAGCAACTACCGTATGACAAAGCAGGCAACTATTCATCTTAAGTATATCTCGCTTATGGGTTATGACAACATGCAAAATATACTTGTACCTAATCAGGCCCTAACGATTTCCTTCGTCACACACATAATCAGGTGATTTTCGGTCACTTCAATAGTAGCACCATCAATTATATAGTTGGACATGAGATGAATTCGAGAGGAGGGGAAGAAAAGAGGGTACACGAATGACACCGTTGGGTGCATCTTAGCGATTTGAAAATTCTTCAAACTTTTCCGGAGTTTCGAATACCCAGATCGGTTTCATATTTGAACGTAATTGATTTTCATGTGATCTTTATTTTGCAAATACCATTGCAGGGGAGTTCAAGCAATGGTGTCACTTTTGCTCAAAGAAACCTGCTGGAGTAGTCCCTTCGTCTTGAATCGTAAGAAGCACTCTTCTGAGTGCAGACGTATTGGACGTAAAATACGTTGGTAAGGAACATAAAGGTGATTTTTGCCGAAAATCAAAAATAACACCAAAGAATGCTTTTATGGCTATTGTGAAAATTTACTGCTCAGCGAAAGATATCAAATCAGACTTGATGTATGAGCCATTCATACCGATCTCAATTTACTGCTTCTTATGGCTAGACTAGTGACTTTGTAAGCACGAATTGTCATGAGTCGGACAGCCGTATCTTGGTGCAATGTCGCACAAAAGGAAAGCCGAATATTAACATTGAGAACAAAAAATCTTTTCGTTTCCTTATTAACACCTTTATAGAGAGCCATCATGTCTTGGGACGACGAAGATTTCGATACTCCAGTAGCCAAAACCCCAGCTGCTGCTGTGTCTTGGGAAGAAGAAGAAGAAGAAGAGGTTTTAGAATCTTGGGAAATTGACGAGGAAGAAGTTGCTAGAAAGAAGAAGGAAGCCGAAGCCCAAAAACAAAAGGAAAAGGCTGAATTGAAGAAAAAACAAGAAGAAGCAAAGGCAAAGAAATTGGGAAAAGTCAAGGCCCTTACCGAGTATGATTTGGCTGATGAAGAGACTAGAAAGGAGATGTTGAGAAAAGCTGAGTTGAGCGCCGATTTGAACAATGCTGCTGATTTATTCGGTGGATTAGGAGTTGCTGGAGACGATAACTTTGACATTAATGAGCATCCAAGAGAGAAGGCCAGATTGGCTGCCCTTGAAGCTGCAAAGAAACCTGCATTCACTAAGGATACCCCACTCGAGTCACATCCATTATTCCAACCTAGCAACAAGGCAGAATTCGAGAAATTAAGAAAGACTTTGGGTCCAGTCTTGACTAACTTAGCCGAAGACTCATTATTGAACTACTCCTCTTCATTGGCTATCGATTTGATTAGAGACTTGGCTCAACCAATGAGTGTCGAGAGTCTTAGAAAAGTTTTGTCCACATTGAACGTTGTCATTAAGGACAAGGAAAGACTTGAGAGACAAGCAAGATTGAAGAAAACTGGAGGAACTTCGACCGGTGGTGCTGGTAAGAAGAAGGCCAAGCCAGCAGCCAGACCAAATGTCGGAGGTGGTTTCAAGAAGGATGGTATGGATGAGTTGGACAACTACGATGACTTTGGTGATGATGACTTCATGTGAGTCCACTCGTTCTATAATGTCCCATCATGTTCTGCTTAGATTTTTATTTGGTCATAGTTTTGCTTTGTCGACACAATGTATAGTATTAATAAGGGGCAAGCTTTAGCACAATTTATGAATTATCTGATTTTTTTGCAGAGGAGGCGATATGTATACTCACCAAAAAGATCCAAAGGGTCACTATTGAAGTGCTTCCTATTATCAGTAGTCAAAGAAAGTTTTCTTCTAGGAAATTGTGGGATTTTATAGATATCAGATCCACTATGAATTTCTATAGCTTGGGTAGGGGAGTGGCGCGTTGGGCACAGGTCTTGTTTCGAATTTATCTGTTGATCGACCTCCAAAGCTTCTTTCAATGAATCCGATTTTTTCGTCACAGATTGCCTGTCATCAACATGATACTTCAGT
Source organism: Suhomyces terraborum (assembly GCA_030582495.1). Classification (NCBI taxonomy): domain Eukaryota; kingdom Fungi; phylum Ascomycota; class Pichiomycetes; order Serinales; family Debaryomycetaceae; genus Suhomyces; species Suhomyces terraborum. Next base: position 85,212 of record JAKTXJ010000030.1, on the reverse strand, counting down.
ATGGAAGAAACACGATTGGGATAGTGTTTCTGATATTTTGGCCTGTTTCTAGATTTGTGTAATCGTAGAAGATTTTGCTGAATTTGATCGACCTTAAGCGCTTCGAGGCTCTCATAAATCATGGAATTCGAAGGAGTTGAAGTTGCCGCAAAGGACCAATCTTTTGTTGTGATAGAAGAAGGAATAATCTTTTCTTGTTCTGATTCCTGGTTAAATGGTTGCGCCTTCTCCTTTTCGAATATTCTCTTGAGTTTATCGATAGCGCTTACAACATCTGGATCACCTCCTGATTTCGCAGCCACCTTTTTCGAAGGCCCCCAGCGAAGTCCTGATGTTAATAATTGCCAACAAAGAACAAATTCCATAAACTCACCTTTTCCTGGAACTCTTTTTACTCTTCTTTTTAATTTTACCATGAAATTAGTTTGGTCCTCCACTTCTCGTTAAAGTGAGTGAGATCTCACACAGGATATGCTGTGATGCGCGCCAGGAATTCAATTGATAATCGTATATTAACACCAGTTCATCCTAAATCATCTTCGAAAAGCAGATCATCAATCATACCGGGCATTATGTCTAACGATAACATAATATTACCCTCTGCGGCAACGTTGTCTACGCTTACGATCTCCGATAGCTCCAAATCAGGATTTGGATACAACCCATCGTTGGGCCCTTTATCGAATGCCATAACCCAGGAGAGCTCCAGTATCCTTTTGAACAGGAGAACCGTCAGCCTTACACCTACATCCAGCAACTCGATATATGATAAGAACATTAACAATAAGAAGATCAACGAGATCAGCTTATCGTCGCTTTCGTTTCTCTTTTGCGAGGCCGTGAACTGGACCCACAGGAATTCTAAGGGTATCCAAGACTTGGAGACGAGATTGAATGGATTGGGATACCAAGTAGGTCAGAGGTTTTTGGAGCTCATCAAGCTCCGCGAGGGAGTCAAAAGCAGCCGCAGAGAGGTGAAGATCATCGACATATTACGGTTCATTCATGGGCCATTCTGGAAATCGATATTCGGCAAGACCGCTAATGAGCTTGAAAAGTCCCAAGATACGTCCAACGAGTATATGATCATCGATAATGTTCCATTGATCTCCAAATTCATCAGCATTCCTAAAGATTACGGCAACTTAAATTGTTCAGCATTCATGGCAGGAATAATCGAAGGAGCACTTGATTCCTCCAGTTTCAATGCATCAGTCACAGCACACACAGCGCCCATCGAAGGATCCCCATTGAGAACGGTATTTTTGATCAAATTTGATGAACAAATGGTGATACGTGAAAGTTTACGCTTTAGTTGATATGTTCGCTCGAAGCCCACTTTCAGAAGTGAATAGCCCAATACATAACTCTGCATTTGCTTTAAATCTCCGGGCCAGTAACTCAAAGCCTTTCTACTCATCTTTTCTATCTACTGCGTTGCATAGATATCGTAGTCCAAACCTCAATCATTACATATGGACCCCGGTCCCGCACTACCAATGAAAAAAAGCTGAAGGTGTTGATCAAATTGTTCAATTTGAATTTCCACTACAACATCAGAATCAACACAAACGGCTCCACAACGAGATGGGTATAACTATCAGGCAAGCCACCATCAACGATATACAGGCAATGCAAAATGCCAACCTTCACAACCTACCAGAAAACTACCAATTGAAATATTACATGTATCATATTTTGTCATGGCCACAAACTAGTTTTGTCGCAACCACATACGACGATGTTGAAGCAGTTGAAGAAGACAACACGACGGAGGGAGAGTTTTCGAAGCCCATAATATGCGATCTCAAAGGCGATACTGCCTACATAAGTAAAGGAGAAAAGATCGTGGGGTACGTTCTTGGAAAGATGGAAGATGATCCAGAAGCGGACGACAAAACACCACATGGACATATCACTTCATTATCAGTGATGAGGACCTACAGAAGAATGGGGTTGGCAGAGAAGTTGATGCGTCAATCTTTGTATGCTATGTGTGAGTCTTTCGATGCCAAATATGTATCATTGCATGTCAGAAAATCAAATAGAGCAGCATTACATTTATACAGAGATTCATTGGCATTTGAAGTCACTTCGATCGAAAAATCATACTACCAAGATGGGGAAGATGCATATGCCATGAGATTGGACTTAAAACTAGAAGATTTATTGCCTTCTAAGGCCAAACAAGTGGTGGAGGACGATTTAACCACTGATTTATTAGATGGATTAGAATTGCAATAGATTATCACCACAGTGAAGTAATATACAAAATAGAAGAAACGACGTAGAGTTGAAAGATTCAGTAACGTTCTTTCATTCTCGATGCAACAGTACGCAAGTTACCATAAACCTTTCCAGGTGGGGAACCCAAAATCAACGACACCACCGACTCTCTGGCCATTCTGATGTGTGTGAAGCCTCCCAAGATATGGATCTTGGAATCAGCCAAGACTATTCTGGTTCTAGTAGCATTCTCAATAGCAAACTTGGTTTTACCATCCTTTCCTGCTATTCTACCAATGGCTCTAGACAAATGGTCACCTTGCAAGGTTTTAACATCTTTGATCTCGAAAGTCTCGATATACAAGTCATCCAATCTCAAAAGAGCGATAGCATCATCGACGTCGAATCCGAGAGTAAATGCCTTGACAAAATCAGCTCCTTTTTGCAATGCACCGACATCAGTAGTTTCTTTGTTTGTACGTAATTCAACGGTTTTGCTTGCCAAGTTCATTCTGACTTGTAACTTTAAGTGATCAACCAAGGGAGGGTAGATTTTGGTCCAGGTATTCTTGAGAGGAGCCATTCTATGTGGGGGAACTGGAACTTTTCTGCTTTCCAACTTGACCTTCATGCCTGCCTTAGAAGCAGCAGCGAATTTGGGCTTTCCGGTTTCATCTAGCACCACACCTTGAGCTTCTGGAGCATCAGCAGTTTCATCGTTTTCTTCAGCAGTGACAGCACTTTCCTGAGCCACAGGCACAGTGGAGCTATCAATAAGTATTTCTTGGTCATTATCTGCCACAATAGCGTCTTCTACTGTGGGCTTAACAGCATCTTTCTTTGCAGTAGGGGCCACCATGGTGTATATGAAGCAGATCACTCCTAACAGTAGGAAAAATTGTGAGATGAGATGGGGGTTGGAAAACCGCATCACGTGACCGTATGTGATACCTAGGTGGATACTGAGTTGATCAAAGCTCCGCCATCTCCGGATCCCAGGCACATGTTCACAGGCATTTGGTAAGAGGTTAAAGCTTCTTTTACTTCTTCCTACATATTCCTGGTACTTCCAGTGGATCCCTATCGTTAGTGGTGGACGGAATAAGCTAGCCAATAGCGCAAAAAATTTATGTCGCGCTTGCTAAGTCCCTCAAAAGTAAATTAGCAACTTCTGTACCACACTCTTAATACTCCAGAACAGTTACCAAGTTTCAACTACCTTGTATGTTTCGCTTGGGATTAGCCCAGAACATTAGGGAACTGCTCTTAGTGGCAGTCCCCGGGCTCAGAAGACCCCAGATCTGCTCTCCTGTTCTTGCATTGAAAAATTTCACCACCCGTTCAAAGGTCACAAGATCACAAGCATCAATAAAGTTCTTCGTATCAGGTTACACTTCTCAAGGATTCCAGGGTATTGGTTTATCTTCCAATTCAATTAGCTTATCAAGCTCAGCAATGCTTTTTGGTGCTACCAAGTTGGCATTCAGATCGTCAAGCACAAACTCCTCATCACCTCACAACGACTCGTCTGATAAAAAGAAAGAATTGGTCCCGGCATCCAAAATCACCAAGGCTACGCTTCTATCCCAAGCCAATAATGTATTCTCCAGGTTCCTAGTACACATTAAGTGGCCGCTTCTCCGTGGAAACCGCAACACTTCAGCATTGGATATCACCTCTGCTCTTATATCGTGGATGGTCATGGGTAATTTGCTTTGGATAATCTTAGGGACCACCACCTTCGGTTTGGTGGTGATGTATTGCATCAATTACTTTGACCATCTCAGGCATAAGTTCAATCTGGAAGAGGACAAGCCAAAGGAAGACGACACTTCAGTGTTAGGGTATCTCACCAGTTCGGTTTTAGCCCATGGATTGGGTATGAAAATCGAATTTCAAAAGGGTAAAATCTTGCCAGAGTTGATAGATGGAAAGCTTCGGTTCAAGAACTTCAAGGTGTCGTCTGCAGTGGGTCAAGACAATGATGATAAACTATTTCAAGTTACAGCAAAGGTTGAAGCTATGGACGTCACATTATCGTTCAATAAGTGGTACGAAGGTAATGGACTTATCAATGAGTTAGAAATCATGGGTTTACATGGAGAGGTCCATAGATTGGATGAAGTTGCTAAAAAGGAACCTATCTACGAAAGTATCCACTTTCAATACGATGTTAATGATTATAACTTAGAAGCATTGTCTTCTACAAGCAATTCTGCAGTGAAGACTAATTCATTCTTGGACTCAAACTACCAGTTGGACCTGGTCAAGATCAGAGACTCTTATTTGGAAATCTACAATGATTCCACCAAATCAAACGAACCACTAAGGGTAAGTATCTTTAGTTGCGATTTGCCCCAACTCAGAGGTGATAGGGTGTTGATTGATTTTTTCAATGCGAATAATGTAAGTGGTGCTTTGAATGAATCTATGTTCACTATTCATAAACGTCAAAATGTGGCCAACAGCAGCAACCCTGAAGAAGTCGAAGACAAGATCGTTAGATTCAAAATAAACGATATAAACTTGGGGGCAGTCGTCAAGGCAAATCCTGCTCTGAAATTCAATTGGTTGGTAAATGGCTCTGCTGAAGTCACAGCTGATATTACTATTCCAAATTTGAATGAAAACGAATTTCAATTTGTCAATGAGTACAGAAGGGTTAGCAATGCTATTTCTAGCATTGTCTCTGAATTAATCAACGTTACGAACCCTACGGACACAAATAAAGAAGAGGAAGAAATTCAAGCTCTAGAATCAAACACTCTTTTGAAGGGAGCTTTGGCAGCTCTTTATCATACATTTTCTAAACCAGAAAATGAAAGAACAGGAGTGAAATCAGACTATATTTTAGTGAACGTGAAAATCAAGTTCTCCAATTTGCAAGCAAGCTTACCTAAATACTTGCCAATGTCTTCAACCGGTGTTCCATTTATTTCTTTGTCTAACTTGAGGGCGTTAATTGCATGCATAAACAACTTGTACTCAGGATCACAAATCATTGATAGTAATAATGGTACATCCTCATCATCAACCCCGACATTCAATTCTCACAATCCTTTGATTATTAAAACAACTGTTATCGAGAAAGTCACCGATCTTTACAATATTGAGAATCTCGGCCAAACAAAGATTATTGACTCAGTTATCAGTGATGTTTATGAAGACTTGCTTAAGCTTGTGAAATCCAATGAACAAAATATTATTAACGAAAAATCAAACCTCTGGTCACATTCCTTAGCAAGTCAACTTTTGCTTCTCGGATTAGGAGTGATTGTGTGATGTATATAAAGAATGTATTTATTATTTAATGCTTTATGACAAGATATTTATTTTTTAATGTAGTAAGAACATATTTACTCTCTTATAATTTCTCCGGTCACACGATCTCTTCTTACTACCGGAGCAGATATCTTGGTGCCTTTTCTGCCATGAATATCTTCGAGGAGATCTTCTTCAACCGCTTTAGCACCGATTCCTATAAGGATTCCCTGCTTACGATTTTGAATAGACTTTTCAAAACCTTTACTTTTGTTGATTTGATTTTTCTCTTCTGGTTTCCACCCCATTCCACGTAATAATGCAGCACCAAATTCTTCTACTGGTACTTGATCGAAGTTTTGTTCTTCGTCATCTGAACTAATATTTGAAGATCTAGAAGATGAATCTGTTTTTTGTATCACTAGTCCTTTGACGTTATGTAATTTTTTACCTTCAAGTATGCTGTTTCTTACTAACTCTTCACTAGAATAAGATTTCTTGGGTACGGGCTTTACTTCCACTTCTTTGTCCAATTTCTTAGCATTTTCAAAATTTGTGACTCCATACTGGAGTTTAGATTTCCTCTCTTCTAATTCTGCATCAATAATATCCAGCTCTTTCTGTTCTTGGTTTGGTCTATATGCAGATGTTTTCTGTATGGATGCAGTCAATGAACGTGGCGTTATTACTATGGGCTTTTTCTTCTGATTCACAGATTCTCCGTTGTCTTTCAAAGCTCCACCTTTCTTCTTATCAAACGATTCGACGGAAGTGACCTTCTCCTCCTCATCCTCTTCTGATTGGTCCCCGAATGATTTCAAAGATACTCCTTTTGACACATTTTCTTTCTTAACTTTCTTTATTCCGAAGCTGATCTTCTGCTTAGAGGAATCATCTGTCTTCAGACCATTTCGTTTAAGATTGAGTTTAAACCCCATATCGATATATTTGGTGAAGAGAAATGGATGCGAATATAGTGCAGATTAGGTAATCTTTGTACATGGTCTCTGAGAGTAGAAGTCCTATATTAAGTATCTTATATTTTAAGTATCTAAAATTCCTTGACTGAATTGGCGTACAGTTTTAAAAACTACAAGATTACGAGGAAATGATGCATATGAAACTAGCTAACAACTGTACCGTTACAAGCTCTAAATACTTGGATAACTCTTCAGAAGTTCATAGATTTCAGCATGCGATTATGATAGAAACTACAAACTTTGTAAATCAAATACACTATTAGAATGTACTTGTATCCACTTTTTTGAATATTTGGAGTCATACTATTCCCATTCCTACCGATGATAGCTTCAACTGTCGAATATTGACCAGTACAGAAATTCCGATTCCTCCATGACTATTCCCATCACATAATAAAGTAACACAAAAACACGCCATGGAACAAGACGCGATCCACAATATACTAACGACTTCAATTATCATTAGAACGAAGTACATACAGGGGATGTCTTCGTTGCAAGAAAACGGCAATCAAAAGCATCTCCTGAGTTCGTTCAATACCTTTGAATACACATCGTCAGACTTGCAATCAATAATGTCCTACAGTCATGATACTAGAGGCTCGGAGCTGAGCATAGACCCATATTTCATGTCTTTCTCATCTGAAGTTGGAGATAGCAAAGCAGGCAATGCTGATCCTCAACTCGATCACGAGAATATTCAAATTGCACAAGAAGTGATAGAGCCAAACCTGCAAGTCGTTCCAGATCCACAAGATATTCCAGGTCCAAACAACCCACCATTAGCACTACTGATGATATCCAACCAACGCCAACCTCGAGGATTAATGTCTTTGCTATCGGGCCTGCAATCTAACAAGCAGAGAAAGAAAAAGCTCAATGCACCACAACCTAAAGATATAAAAGAATTGGAAGTAGAAACCGATTGTGACATCACAGATCCTGATAGTTCGTTCACAGAATCAAGAAGTAAACAATATCGCAATGATTTCGACTTGCTAGAGCTTGAAAAGAAAATATACAAGAATGACACGGAGACGGTCACTGCCAAAGACTTTTTCAACAGAATAAAATCCAAGCCACTTTCTTTGAAAAAACCAATCGATACTGAGAATTCGTGTATCGAAATTATTGATGAGGCTCAGAACATGAAAGAGCAGCCCATTTTGATAGATGATGATGAGGATCTCAAGGAAGATAGCTCCCAAAACAAAACCAAAATATTGGAATCAAAAATTTATAATTCAAATACTAAACGCACCTCAGCAATGGATATTTTGAAATCTTATAAATCGCTACCCAAAAAAGGGAAGAAGGAGTCATACTCCTTGATAGTTACTTTGAAAGTGAATCCGGACGCTCTCCATAAAATTAAATCATTTGACAATCCATTCAAAACTAAGGGAAATCTAGGATTGCAAGGAAAGTCTAATACGAAAAGTGTCACCTCAACTGATTTTTTTACTAAGCCTAATAGTGCAAAGAATGTGTCTTCGAAATCATTTTTTGATAGCATGATGAAAGCATCGAAGAATACAGTCAAGTTAACTCCTCTACAGAAATTGAAAGAATTAGACCCTCCAGCTTTTAGCCGCTCCTTATTTCATGTGTACGAAGATGATGAGTTGAGTCATCACAACAGTCATTTGAAACAATTTAAATTGAAAAGTCAAAAACCATCTAAAGAATTTCAACCAGATATCTTTGATTATGCGAATAGAACCTTTGCAAAATCTCAATATTGCATTAGTGGCAAGAAGGCTACAATCATGGAAGTTTTACATCAAAAGCTTCCTCATTATAGAGATGTACCTGAACTTACATCGATTGTAAGAAGATTCATCACTAAAGGGAAGGATGAGATACACGAAAATACTTCAATTGAGAACAGTGATACAAAGAGTTTAGCGTCATCTCTTTGGACTGATCTATTTCAACCTGAGCATACAGATGACTTATTGATGCCTACAGTCGTCAAATCGAGTATCAAAAAATGGGTACAAAATTCATACACCAGACTCAAATCACAATCATTAAAAACCCCACGAAATGTGTTACTAAAACAGAAAAAACTAAAGCAAAAGGCAATGGACAGCTTTATTGTGAATGATAATTTTTATGATGAGGATGAGGAAACAGAAGAGGAGGTATTCGTCCCGTTATTAATCCTACAAGGGTCCTTAGGTTCAGGAAAGTCATCTTCAATATACACAATTTCAAAGGACTTGAATAATTATGTTTATGAAGTCAACACTGGTCTGAACAGGGGTCGCAAGGATATTTTCAATAGCTTGAAAGAATTCTGCACAACTCAATTGGTACATAAACAGAACGAGACTCGAAAATTCCAACAAGGTTTGGTTTTATTTGAAGACGTAAACATCTTATTCGAACAAGATAAGAGTTTCTGGACAGTTGTTCAAGAAATATTGAATATATCTCGACGTCCATTGGTTTTGACTTGTGAGAACTTTTTGAATATACCTAAAGCCATATTAGAATCAGCTCAAGAAGATGGAGCCATCATATCGCTCGATCAAAATCGGGCTACTAAAACCCAAGTAAGAGAATATGTTTGGCTTTGTGCTTTATCTCAAGGGTTTGAATTTGATTTTTCACTACTTGACAACATAATTGGGGATGAATCAAACATTGACTTGAGAAAATGCCTCATGGAAGCTCAATTCATTTGCAAAACTTATGCTGGCGCCATCCAAGCAGATGAAGTAGTTTACGTCACATCTGCTATCCTCGAACTTAAAGAGCCCGTGAATAATATTGAGAAATATGCGTCTAGCATGGATATTTTATCTACAGGCGATATCATCGCAAGTAGAAGCTTCTCCCAAATAGACCATGATATTCAACCTAATGAATTATTGGATATATATTACATTGATGAAACCACCAAACTACAACAAGAAACGCTACCATTTGAATTAAATATTGGGGGATATTTAATTAACGAAATCAATGAAAATATTGATCTACCTAACTATTTTTCAACAGAACGTTTCAAATTAAACGACATAAAAGAAGAGGTGATTGAATTCATAGGCTCCAGGTCTAAAAAGAGACCCAAATTTATTCAAGATATGATAGCAGTTACCAGAACCACAAGATCTCAATTATTGGAAAGCCAGGATGATAGTTTTGAAATGGTTGCTGAAACATGGAATCCTGACGTAACAGGTGTGCCTGACACTTCATTCCTCTATCATATCACATCAAATGCATTTATGCTAGACTTGTTGCCACTTTGCAGAAATTGGATTTTGTTTCAAATTGAGTTGAATAAGATTGAAAAATACGCTAAGTTTAACAACTCTCCTAGTATCAAAAATTTCATGAATTACCGTGACTTCCAAAGGGATTCATCGATTTTGTTAGACACATTCTCTCGAATTAGCATATAAATACCACCTTCATGGATATAATTTACATTGTAGTTTCATTAAATTAGTCTGGTTCTTGTCTTGATTCTGCCACCACCGAAAGATCTGGCTGCCTTATGCTTAAAATCAACCGATTGTAACCTTCTCCAAGCCTCTTCAATATGATGAGGCATGATAGGATTTTCCAATTCATCTGGCTTGTCAAAGAGATATTTCCGCTTTTTCTGTTTCTGTAAACCAGGATTTTGGCTCTTCTCGATCTCTGACTTGATTTGCATCAACTTTTCTTCTGAGTTCTTGATCAACATAGCTTCTTCAGTAAGAGAGCAAACGATTTCGAATGTCAAGAAACCTAGGATATCAATAACATCATCATTTGGTCGGGAATCACAAAGCTGAGCAATTTGAGCCCACTCTCTGAATCTTTTTGCCTTTCTAAATGTAAATGAGGCTTGTCTACATTCAGACCAATGAACGTATTCCTCTCTAGTCATGTTTTTTGTTCTATCATCCGCCATCTTCAAACGCTTCAAAGATGCAATGGTTGCCGCCTTTTCTTCGTCGTCAACTTGTTCTGATTCCTCGGCAGTTTCCAAATGCTGCTCACTGAACATAAATTGTAATTCCCAAGGTAATCTAATTTTGGACTTTTTGTACCGTGATAACATTTTCGACGAGTCATTTGCTTGACTGGTGGATCCTGCTCCTGCTGCTCCTCCTGCTGCATCACCTTCCATTAATGATTCCGTGCCTCCACTTTCTTGATCTTTAGCGTTTTTCCGCACATCTTTCCACGACAAGTACGTTCTCAATCTGTTGACCTTAGCTTTGTCATGTCGTATGAGGAATATCACATCTTCCGGAGCAATTGACTTGGTGCCTCTTGCTGCTGCTGTTTTTGTTGATTGAACTAAGATCTCAATCACTTGACCTCTCACTATATCTTCAATGATTGAAGTAGTACCGACGGGGGGATCGTTTGATTCCCCCAGTACAAACATCATTTGCTGAATTTCAATTCTATATTTGTATTTATCATTTGAACTCATGATTTTGATTTATTTCACGCTAGGCGTTTAACCTATGGGTATGTTCTGTTTAATGTTTAGTGACTTGACTAGAGTGAGCCCTAGAGTGTGTGCAAGACTGATGGAATCCGGGTAACTCGCAGCTCGAACTATATAAGAAGCAAATTTTCGCTTCAACTTCCGCAATATCTTGCTGTATTTGATACCAAACACAAATACTAGGTTGTTCGAATTGACAGTTGGCTGAGAAAGGTAATGCTTTTCTCTGTCTACTGTCATGTCTAACATCTTGATAGATTTTATATGATGACAAGAGTGCATTTGGCTCGAGACTTTCTGTCGGTGTGGAAAAACCCAAGCTACCTTATTTTTATTGTCTGACACCAATCTATCAAGTTGATTAGTATAAACAGCCTGAACAGTGTTCGTATCTTAGTGTAGTTGAGTTTTTGTCCATGTAATACGATATTCCACACTTCCATTTCTAGTCCATTTACTCGGAGATGCTTCGATGGAATTATGTATTCAGATTTTGGGATGAGAAGCTTTACAAAAGCTATTTCTATCTTAAGAAATGAGAATAGGTACGAAGTCAGTAGCTTCTGCTTGTTGATGAGTAGTTATTTCACGGTGTTCTTGAAAATTCGACTTCGTGTTGGTGATATGTTACTCTACGGTGTGCAAACTACCTTAACTATGACAATCTTTGTTTTACTTCATTGGGTCAGCTATAGTATTTTCTTGGTTTTGGACCAAGCTCTATTTGCTATGATACAGCTCTAAACAAATAACTTGATAGTGTCTTCACCAACCTTGATGTCATCTATCTCATTATCTTCCTCATCATCTTCCTCAACGTCATCTTCATTCATGTTGACAGTTTGTCCCAATAACGATGCGAAGAACTCGTCAATTTGATTATCGTCCCATCTTAAAGAACCTCTTGGTGCTTCAAAATTGGCAATTTGTTCCTGGATATGGTATCTAAGCTTACGTCCCTTAGAAGCTTTAGTATCCACATTTTTCTTCATCTTCTGGGCTTTTTGTGCACTTCTTAAACTAACAGTCAAACCACTTGTTGGATTGCTAGATTGGATCTTCTTATCGACCAAATCGTTAAGCAACACACGATAGAAATCTTCATCGTCAAAAATAACTTCAATCTCTGCAGTATTGGAATTCGAAGATTTATCAACTCTTGGAATGTCTGGATTTTCTTCCTCTTCTTCTTCGTCATCATCTTCTTGACTATTATCAGATTCTTTTTGCTCAAAATTGGCTTGGTAGTAAGTGTAACCAAGTGGAACGATTTGTCTTCTGTTGAGCTTCGTTTTCTTCACAAGTCTGTCCATGTCTGTTAAGTTGTTGTTCACCTGTTGTTCAAACGATTGATTGATGGCCTTGAATTTACCAGCATTGATTGCAGTTGCACCAGACGAGTTTTGTACCTTGGCTGACCACTTGGTCAATACCTCTGATCTATATGAATCTAAAACGGAGTCCATTTGAGAAGCCGTTTTTGAATATTCCTGAAATTTTCTCTTCTTTGGAACTTCGTATTTCTTCTCAGTGATTTCTTCCTTATGGTACAAGGAATTTCTTAATGCAATAATGGAATCAAGCAAGTCGTAACATTGGTCTTTTGCCTTTTGCAAATTCTTCCTGGTTTTTGTAGTAGACAACTTTTCTGCTTCGAGGGTTTTCTTGTTTGGAGGCAACAAATTAGAACTATTCATGGACTTTTGGAGTTTCAACCGACTATCTATAATCTTGTCGAAAAACTTATGCTGTTGAGAGATGGCAAATCCTTTTAAGGAGTCATTGGTAACTGAGTTGGAGAGTCTGTTCACAATATGGGATCTCTCTTTTTGCATCAACTCCTTGACCTTTGATCTTTTATGCTCCAAATCAATTTCTCTTTGATCTTCAACTTCTGAAGGGTCTTCTTCGGAATCTAATTCCTCGTCAGAATTAGCTCTTAATGATGCACCAGAATCGCTTTCGTCATCGACTTGATCTTCAATGTCTTCTTCTTCATCTTCTTCTTCATCTTGTTCTTCATCTTCGTCATCATCTTCTTCGTCATCTTCACTGTCCTCTTCTGGGCCATACAAATTCTCTCTACTCGTTACGTTACCACCATACTTCTCTCCTAATGCAATGCTTGGTTTCTTTCTTAAGTTGGACTTCGATACATCGACATAATGCTCTTTTCTTAAAGTGTCATCATCTTCCGATTCCGAGCCGTTATTGTCTTCGTGGTCGAAAACATTTTCCTTGAGCTCACTATCTTCAATGTCGAAGTCGTTCTGAGGTTGTGACAACAGAGCAAACTGCTCCGATAAAGACTTCTTGGCCATAGTTGTGGGTTAGACCTCATCTCATCGGTGAATTTTTCAGAACTACTAATACATACACGTGATGGGTCACGTGGTTGTTGTGCTTATGACACGAATGCTAGACAACACCCTAGATACCCCCTTTGGCGTGTAATACAGGCCGTTCTATCCATCGTGTAGGTTTCTTGAGTGTTGGATGTTCAAGTCAGGCTACCTATAACCTTGTAACGTCTGAAACAGTCGAGAACAAAGTTGCTAACGTTAGCGTGGCTGTGGGAGGCTCCCGAACACGATTTGCACCTGGCTCAAGACTACCTGACACGAGATTAGTGGATTCAGTTCTTTTAGTTCGTGTGCTTTTTACATACACACTTTCTTCTTCACTTACTACTACAACACAAATTCCTATCAGTTGTGGGTAATCTCAAGTGTAAAGTGATTTCGCTGATTTTGTGTGTATAATTCCGCGGTGGATTCACTCAAGTTCTCCATACAAGAATCGCAAACAAACAGTCGATCGTTTATCTTGAGCTCTTCAGGAACTTACGTTCATCAACCCAAAATAAACCCCTTACCCTTAGAGTAAAGACTGTTTCACTAGCAGTAACGATCGCTTAGACTACAAGCCAGACTCAAATCTACAAGCACATTCATATTCACACCGAACTATCCTGTCCGAATCACCATGAACATTGCTAACTTCTTCACCTTGTTATCGTTATTCGTGTTTTGCTTGGGAAACGTCGAGAAAAGAGATGATGATGATACAAGCACCACCAAAGTTACCACGACTAGTCAAACCAGTGTCTACGTGACCATCACCGTAGACGGCAAGACCAAGGTTGTGCAAACCGCCTTTTCTCAATCTTTCATGTCGACATTTACAGAGGCTACAGACAAGCCCTCTTCCGGAGGAATTGGAATCGGCTCCTTGCAAGGTACAGTCGGAGGTATCAGATCGTACGAACAAAAGACCGTGAGTAACCATGCTGCAGGCACCTGGAACTCTGAAAACATCTATGCTGGTGTTGGGGGACTTTTTATTTTGGTTGTTGGGGGATTGCTTTAAAATACCCCCTCAAGTCAAAAATATTGATTAGTATTATTCCACCGGCTGTTTACAATGGATCATCTTTGGTAACATTGCCAGAACAGCTACTAACCCAACCTTGATGTGACTTGATCGATAAAATCGTACAGTCTAATCTAGTTTCCGAACAGGTTCATGTATCACTTCCAGCTCCAGTTTCGGTCGATTCTGTTTTCGATAACACTACACGAACCGCACCCGACTCTTCAGCTTGAGTATATGACACGGTATCATCCCCACCATTTTACGAACTTCTCACGAACCAACCTTTTCCAATGCTGCCTTCTTCAGTCGAGCTTCCCACTTATCTACTATGTACTTGGTGTGCGTGCTGTGCGTCACTTCTGAGAATTTCTCCAAAAATCAGCTGTTTCGAAGCCTCCAGTGCTTTGGATCCTGAACCAAAAACCTTCAAACTCGTTTATTGAATTATATAAAATCTTAAATGTAAGTTTCATTCCATTTCCTGTTCCCCAAGCATTCTTCCACATCTTCCACACCTTGGGCCCTGTATGCCAGCTCTGTACCACAATTTACTCACATGAATTAGTGCATTCCCAAGTTTACGCGTGATTTCTAGGTACAAATTTTTTTTCTTACCTGTTGCTCGATCATCGTCAAGTTTAAAAACTAAGATACAAAGTTGATACACTAACGATATTGATTAAAAGTATGTGAAACCCTAGTTTTACGCATTGTCAAGAAGTCCTCGAGGTTCAGAGAACCGGCCACCGTGTACAATTGCAGATTAATAACCGCTTGTGAACGACTGGGCCACTACACTGGAATGGGACAACTTGTTCACAAATGTCTTGTGAGACACACCACTAACATCTAGATGTCTGAAGAATTAAGCAAGCAAACTGAAGAATTGAGCTTAGACTCGAAGACCGTTTTCGACAACAAGGAGGAGTTCGAAGTCAAGCATCCTTTGAATAATAGATGGACCTTATGGTACACTAAACCACAAACCAACAAGAGTGAAAACTGGCACGACTTATTGAAGCCTGTCATTACCTTCTCTTCCGTTGAAGAGTTCTGGGGAATCTACAACTCCATCCCAGTGGCAAACCAATTACCTTTAAAATCCGACTACCATTTGTTCAAAGAGGGCATCAGACCAGAATGGGAAGATGAACAAAACTCCAAGGGTGGCAAATGGCAATATTCATTCACCAACAAGCGTGAGGCCAGTGTCGTCATCAACGACTTGTGGTTGCGTGGATTGTTGGCTGTCATTGGTGAAACCATTGAGGACGAAGAAAACGAAGTCAACGGTATCGTCTTGAACATTAGAAAGCAAGCTTTCAGAGTTGGTATCTGGACCAAGGACTGTGAAGACAGCAAGTTGTTAGTTGTTGGTGAAAGATTGAAGAAGGTGTTGCAATTGTCCGATGAACAAAAGGTCGAGTTCATCTCACACGACGCTTCCAACAAGAAGGGATCTGAAGCTCAAATTGTCTTGTAATCCAGGTTGCACTAGCTTTATGTCTTCTAATTGTTTCGTTCTCACTACAGTAACATATGAGGAAGTCAAAGTCATGAAATATTTTAGAGAATGATAACCTTCTCTTCTTCTTGCCTAACTGTATACATATTAACGCCAATATATTAACGAAAAGATTCATACTAGTAGCCCACAGGATTCACCTTATCTTGAATGAATTTGTGAATCTTTGTCCAGTAATCTGGTTGAACCACTGTGTCATTGTGTTGAGAATTCTCGAATTTGAACATAGTTTTGTCTTCACTTTTCAAGAGTTCATAAATCTTATCCATGTGTTGAGGAGGAACAATTTCATCCTTCCTTGCACTTAGAAGAAGAACAGGGATATTTGGTGGAATCAATGGGACCAAGCTTTCCAGGTCCCATTTTTGGTGAACGAAACTAGTGACATATTTCAACAACGGGAAAATATGCGGAACTGTCTTTCTAATCGAAAGGAAAGTATTCTCTAAAATTAAAGCATGAATCAGGGACGACATGGTAGCACTGATGTAGATACTCACGGCACCACCCAAAGATCTGCCGTATAAGATGATGGAAGATTGCGAGAATTGTTCATCTTCTGTGGTTAAATAACTCATAACTCTTTGAGCATCTAATTTAAGTCCCTTCTCCGAAGGTTTACCTGTAGATCTGCCGTATCCTCTGTATGAGTAAATGAACACGTTGTAACCGAAATTCTTATAGAAGATGGAAACTATGGGCAACGCATGGCCAATGTTGCCTGCATTGGGAGAGAGTATCAACACAGTTTTGTTGGCATAATTTGGCGAAGTCTTTGGATGCTTCAACAGATAGCATTGCAATGTTTCTCCATCGGTAGTTTTTAAATGAACAATCTCATAGTTAGGCATTTCGTATTCATCCGGAGTGGCACAATGACCATGGCCATCATTAAGCGATGCAGGATATATCAAGCTATTCTGGTACGAATAAAGTCCCACAAGCACCAAAACCCCTAAAGATACTCCCACCTGAGCCATAGTCTTGACGAACTTGAACAATTTCAACAACATGGCAGAACCTTCAAGTAACATGCCAAAGATTAGATCGCGATAAAGAAATAAACTGAACGGAAAACAGACTTTTTGACAAATTGTCCTAAAGTCGTTTTCTTATGTTGTGATCTAGTACTAAGTACCTTTTTATTATTCTCCGTAGTATGGAATTTTCCTAAATTGGGTAAGCTAAGATGTTCGTGGAATCGACCGGTAATTCTAATCTCAGAACCCCGAACACTTCAAATTAGACTGTGAATTTGAATTGAATGTTTTACGTAAGCTGCACCTATAGTTACAACTTTTGAGATAACATCCCACCAGAGGATGTCTTCTACTCCAGGAAACCTGTTGGCCAAATTCGCCTTCAACATATACGGAGCACTTAACCATGCTCTGTCACAGGAAACGGTTCCGTCCACCAGTCTGTCTCTAGGCTCGGTGAAGTCAAAAATCAATGAAATCTTCAAATCCAACAGGTTGGTTTACGGATTCGATAAGGAAGTCACAACCTTATCACAGTTGAATTACCCCCTTCACAACTTGTCTTCTTTTGAAAATGAAATATCACATCATGTGGTCGCTGGAGGACGCAATTGTTTGAAAATTTTGGCCCTCAATGAAGACCAATCTAAAGTTGTACAAGAATTTAACCTTTTGGAGCCTAGCAGCTCCACGTTTTCTGCGTCGAGAGTCCCTTCGGCAAATAAGTTAACCAATATAAATACCATCAAATGTTCTGGTGATTTGGTTGCTTGTGGGCTTTCCAATGGGTTAATCTCTATCTACAGAGTTCACAACAGTGGAAAATCCAAATTGTTGTATAAACTTGCCGACCATAAAAGATGTATCAATTCGTTAGATTTTATGGAAGCCGATAGCCCACATCACCTTATTTCTGGTTCCCAGGATGGAACTATCAAATTCTGGGACTTACGAGCTTCAAGTCCTAAACCCATGCTTACTGTGTTATCCAATACCCATTCAGACCCAATTCGTTCATGTCAGTATTCCCCTCATTCGTCAGTACGAAACAAAACAAATGTTTTATCCGTTCATGATTCGGGTGCCTTGTGCAAATTTGACATCAGAACTTCTGGTGGTTCATTCAATTCTCAAAATATATTTGCACCTGAAAGAAAATGGAACCTTCATACTGGACCTGCTTTATCACTACATGTACATCCAGAAAAGGAATATGTGTTGACGGGTGGTAGAGACCAAAAGATCATTGTGTTAAATTATGGTGAATCTACACAGACTAACAACAGGTCCGTCCCTGATCATCTAATCAACACATACGGCCCAGTGATGAAAGTGAGATGGAACCATCCCGTTGATAAAACACTATATTATGGTGACAACCTTGATGGTATCGATAGTATGGATGGAATTGACATTGCAAGAAATGATGACAAAATGAGTTATGACGAAAGAGAAGCCTCCTTCCAAGCCAACCTCGAAACCAATCCTTTGTACAAATACGATCTTGCATGTCTGTATTTGAATGATGATTCTACCATTACGGTCTATAATCTCAAAAGAAAATACATTCCAAAGGAAATAATTTCATCTCCTGGAAGTAAACCATTTCAAAATTTCATTTGGGCAAAAAACCCAAAAAAATCTAGGAAGATATGGACAGTTACCAAAGCAAACGTCTTTTGTTCTTACGATTTAGATGCTCCTGATTCTTCTCATGATTCTGATATCTCTAGACCTCTAGATGAACTTAGCACCGTTGCAATGGCATGGGACAATGATTATGGAAGTATGACTTTTGTGAATCAGGAAAAATACGAGTTTGAAAGTGGTGAAGTGGAATCAGTCAGTGAAGCAGAAGTCGCAGATATCGAAACCGAGTCCCCAGATCACAGCAGTTTGAGCAATTTCGGTGATGAAAACGACTACAGAAGTATGGATCAAATTTCAAGTAGTTACGATGCCAGAAAACCAATTTTGGCAACCGTGCCAGTGGCTCTTAATAATGGAGTTTACTCTCCACCTCTGACAAACTCACCCATAGAGAAACCTCCAATGCTTAGAGCTTATACTCATAATCCGTTGCACAGCGGAAAATCACCATCTCCAGTTCCTCAAATGAGAAACTCTAGCGTTTTTGAACAAAGTACTGGTCAGTCTAACTTGAGCAATATTTTCAAGCCAAAGATGTTTAGGACTCCATCACAAAACACGCAAGACTCAAGTTACTCCATGCAATCGCCAATGGTTAGTGTCAATCCCAACAATACCAGGAAACATCTCACAATAAATCATGCTTCTCCATATTTGGTACCATTATCTTTACCACTTCCTTTGAACGATAACTCACTTTTCAAAACTCTAGCCAACAATTACGTGGTCTCAATACCTGATGGATTCAATTTGATAGACGTTTGTTTATTGAATGCCAATGTTGCTGAATGTGCCAATAAATTCAGGGACTCTCAAATCTGGAGATTACTTGCAGTTGGCTTGGAAGAAGAATCAGATCCTCCATTTATTCCTCAACAAGTTCTCGGTAACGATGATGAAGACTTCAATATGGTTGACGATGCAGAATCGAAATCCATTTCTTCCGACTTGGGTAACATTGTTGGATCATACAATTCTAATTCAACACTGACTACTAATTATGGTGGAACCTCCAGAGACAGGAAGAATAGTTCATCTGAATTCGTCAAAAGTACCTTGGGTTCTTCTCCAAAAGAGACTAGAATTACCGAGCATAAGAATAATTCTAGCGGTAATATTGTTGATTCACTTGGACAAAGTAGGGGTAACAGTATGAATTCTAGCAATTTTCCTTTGGCCTCTAGAACAAATACCACGATCAAGAATCAATCATTCAAATACACCAGCGAAAATGAGGTGGCAATTCTCGATGATGAAGAAGATGAAGAAATCAAGATTCAATCAGAAAAATCAGCGAGCAGGCGATCTTCTGGAACGAAATTAACAAAAGAGAATTCATCCCAAACAAGAGAAAGCTCTCCGATTCGAATTCGATCATCAGTGGACACCATTTATAGTGGTGATAATCTGTTAGAAAGTTCGCCAAAGGCATTCATTATTTCAGGTCATCAAGGTCGTAAGTCCTTCAATTCTCAAAAGAAATTTCATGCTAGGCTGAATTCAAGCATGCCATCGGAAGACTTAGATAATGAAAATTTAAACATTCTTCACAGTGCTGCCGCACATTCAAGCTCTATCCCATTTTCTTACAAGTCACACGCCGGAAGTTCCAGCCCTGGATATTTCAATCAAAACCATCACTCGTTTTCTACCCAACAACATTCACTGCATCATCATAGTAGCATCGTCCTGGGATCATTGATGTCGAGGAGAAACTCCTCTGGACAGGGCTTGCACTCTCCTCAACGTTCCAGAGTTTCTCCAGGACAACAAGTAACGAATGAAGAAGTCAACAAATCTGTGCTCAATATCGTTGAAGAATCAACGGGTCAAGATTCTATCAAAAAATCTGAATTGACTAAAGTGTTCAATTCTAAACAGTCGTCACCAAGTCTCGAGAAGCCTTGGAGAATCCAAAATCTACTTAGGAAAACTTTGGACTATGCATCAAGTCAAGGTGATATAATTATGACATCTACGTTAACTTTATTATTTTTTGACGTATTCAAAATTATCAGCAAAGATGAAGGTCTAGAATGGCTATCTCTATATATCGACATCCTTCATCGCAAACGATTGTTTGTTACTGCTGCTCGAGTTATAAATAATGCTCCCAGTGAGCTCATGGAAACACTCAATACTCTTGTCACCAAAGAAATCGATCTTCGATTTTTCTGCAGTTTCTGCCAAAAGGTCCTCGTGAATGAAAAATCCAAAATGGAATCCAAGGAGACTTTTGGATATTGGTATTGTGACGAATGCTCAAAGAAACAACCTAACTGCATCTACTGTCATGAACCCACGAAAGGATTGGTTGTGACCGTTAGTTTGAAATGTGGCCATCGAGGTCATTTCGGGTGTCTCAAACAGTGGTCTATCATAGAAGAGAATGTTGAATGCCCCGGTGGATGTGATTATTCTATTATTGCATGATCTGCTTAGCAATATCCACGGCAACTCATATCATTATGATATCTCCTATCTTAATGTAGTCCTTGACCAACTTATACTTTACAACGTAGATTCCATCGTGTGCGAGATCTAGTTCATCACCATCATCAAGTGAAATTGTTATTGCTTTGTCTGTAACTGTTTTCACGAAAACTGGATGGTTTAAATCCGGTTCCACAATCATGGATTGTCCGCCACTGGTATCATCCAAGAGTGTTAATGTATGAGGTAGTCTTTTGAGGAAACAATTGTTGTAGAGTTGGGTCAAAATCTTAAAATGTTGATGCATGTAGTTTTGTTCTTGGGGCGACAATAATTTGTCCTTCGAGTCCTCTTCTTCTTGCGAGACTTCATTTATATAAAAGATGGTGAACTTATCAATTTTGTTTAATCTTGTTCTTAAATACAATCGTATCAAATAGTTCATTCTTTCAATATCAGTTTCGATGATCATGAGTTGCAACTTGAAGTCTCCTGATACCACACCTGATTCTGCATTCATGTCTCCATACTCATGAGAATCGAGAAGTGACTGCTGTTGATTGGAAATGTTCTCTAGCACTTTGGTCATAAGATCATGCTTGAATGGTAGTAATTCTGGAGCCATTCGCTCGTTGATCATGGCTACTACCAACTCATCTCGTATGCTTGGAACTCTCTTCTTTGAAATCTCTCTATTTCCAGCGGTTTCAAACTCTTGAAGAATATCGTCAATATCCATTCCACTCATCTTGACTTGATAATGAAGACTAATGAATGTCTCGAATCCGCTCATACGCGTTGCAGTAGACATCACGTGCAAATACACGTGACTCTATTAATACTCTATACCAAAACATCAGGCACGGTTATTTCAGAAGTATATGGATCGACAGAGCCTACTCGAGCAGAAGAGGCAGCGACTTCAGGAGCTCAAGCTGCGACGCTTGACATCCGCTGGAGATGATCTGCGTGTGGATCAATTGATAGAAAAGTTCGGCAATGTTCAAAAAGTGGGGATCAGTATTGGTATACAAGTTGAGACGGCTCCTGCAACTACTCCAATCGAGTCAGTTCAAAATTTAGGTCCCGTAAAAAAGGTAGAAAGAGAATGCTTAGTTTATGATAAGGGTATTCAAGCAGTTCCAGAAAGTTTTGAGGAGCAACGGACTGAAATAGCCACAGAGCCCCAAGTTCCAGAAGAAAGGGAACTCCAGGTGATTGACGATATAAACGAAGATGATCTCAACAATGCTATTAAAGAATCGATAAAATTAGTACAAAAAGTCAAGATAGAAGAATTCAAGGTAAACTTGACTAATTATACAGAGAAGGTCGACCATAAAGCACAGTTCACATCAAAAGAATCTTCTCAAATCACTCCGTTGCAAGTGCGTGAAGCTGTAAAGCAGGCTAATGAAAGATTGGTATCTTGTATTGATTTTTCTCCCCATTTCCCCGAGTTGGTTTTAATTGCTTATGCACCATCGACCAAATTAAAGAACTCTACACAAGGATTGGCCATTATCTTCAGCATGAGAGAAAGTAGTATGTTTCCTGAATTTTTCCTTCATTCTACCTCAGCTATCACCTCAATCAAATTCGATAATCTTAATTCGACAAAAATAATTGGAGGATTGTCAAACGGAAAAGTGGTGATTTGGAACTTGAAAGACTCCGATGCGAACACTGTCCCTATTCTTCCGCAACTAGCAACTCCATCGTTTTCAGAAAAGTTTTCAGGCGAAATCAAAGCAAGTTCCGGATACGATTTTATACACCATACCACCCCAATCACGTCTTTGATCCAGTTGAATATTGATGGAAATGATTCAGTAGTTTCGTTTTCGTACGAAGGTATCATCAATACGTGGTCTTCAAACCTTCTTGCATCGCCTACGCTGAATTCGATAAGTTTACTTCGAATGAAGGCATCCAATGAATTTTCAAATGTTAAGGAATCCGTAAGAATACTTAAAGCATCTACTATACACCCCATAGAACGTACTAGCACATCTATTGGTCTGGGAATATCACAAAAAAATAGTTTTTTGGATGACATTTGGATCACTTCTGATGGGGGAAAGATCTTCCAATTATCTAGTCAGGCGAAGCAAAATCATATCGGATTTTGCTACGAAATTGATAGTGATGATCATACTCCGATCTCTATTCATCCTTCTGGAATATCAGATAGCCAAGTATTATATTCCACGAATAAGAATTCTTACCTTTTAGGTTCTTACCTTGATTGGAACTTAAGAGTATGGATTCCACATGAAGCACAACCAAAAGTGACCATACCTACTGATTCAATGGTATTGAAAATTGCAATTAGACCAAATCGATCATTCCAGCTTGTTACGTTGAGTCTCATGAACAAACCAAATGAAAATCTGTCAGTGATTGATTTTTGGGACATCGAGAAGAGGTTATTCAAACCCATATTTACCCTCCCAGTTCCCGAAAATGCATTGGTTACTAGTATACTTTTCACTCAAGATGGCAATACCCTCTTTGCGGGACTAAAGGATGGTTCGTGTCTTAGTTGGAGAATAATCGATGATTTGTTACGAGATTTTATAGAATCGCTGTCGAGGGAAAAGATTGACATAGGCATACTTGAATTTTTACAGGATTAAATATATTATCTATGCTCATTAATGTACAATATTATTATAACTCCGGGTTACTGATCCTAATTATTTAGAGAAAGTTGTTGAAAAGTCTGTCTCTCGACGTTATATTGATATCCCCTCCAATTTTGGTAGCGTGGGACTCTTGATTGACTTCAATGCAATCATTTGTGGCAAGAACTAACAATTCAAAGAAACACTTGGTAGCTTCCTTTTTGTGATTTACTCTCGTTGTTCCGGTATTGGTAGTGATTGCCCCCAACGGCAAGAAATCCTCTTTATCGTCATTGATCTTCAAATCTTTTTGCATGAGATCTGATAAACTGGTTTCTCTAGTTTCGACAAAAATGTCCCTGAGAAGGTCTGCAACTTGTACCGTCGCTTTCGCCGAATTGACATTTTGGGAATCATCCACGTTAGCTTCTTCTTCGACGTCGTCTAGAATTTGATCTTCGATGTCATTTCTTGGACTACTGGCGTCTCCTTCAAAATCTGGAAGCGACAATTCGAAGTCGAGATTATCGTCGTAATCATTGAATCCCTGCTCGAACTGTAAATTATGCTGTTCCTCAAGTTCCTTTTCACGTCTTGCCAACTCAATGCATCTTTCTTGAAGTTGAGTGTCGATGTTCCATAATTTTCTTCTCTTGTTAGATGAAACTGGTGCAGATAATTCATAAATCAACTGAAGTTTTTCAGCTTCATTCAAGTTCAATGTCAACGTTCCATTTTTATTGAAGCCATTCAATATCATCTGCTGATTTTCTTTTAATGTTTGTACTGACATTCCGTCCATATCCTGAGTTGAGTCCACCATTAATTTCCGCTTTGATGTAATCACCTCACCATCCTCAGTAATTCTATTTCTCTTAACTCTTGGCCGTGAGGGAAGGACTGGTTCCGGCGTTTGTGGTTCTTCTGGGCCATCAGAAGTTTCATTCTCGCCAGGCTGATCGAGTTGTGGCTCATCGATGGTGTCTATAGGGTCACCCAAATCGAAATCAAATGTTTGATTATCATCCTTTTCAATGGGCAAGATCGACATATCAGGCTCATTCATAGCCTGCGATACGTCTCTTCCAACTTCGATGGAGTGGTCACTTTCATTTATATCGTCATTAAGGTCAAAATCCAATTCCAACCCGTAATCATTACCTGGAGTGACTGGAACTTGAGGCTCTTCATATCGCCCAAATTCCACCGATTGGTCGAAACTGAAGCTATCATCTGTGTTCTGGCTCTGGCCAAAGAGTCCCTGGCTATTGATATTGGAGTCATCATCAAGATTCAAATCGTCCTGGTATAACAAGTCGAAACGTGTGACTTGGTCCTTCAACGTGATACTATTCACATTGGCGAGAATGGTGTCCTGAGGCAGCAAATTGACTTTGTTCACCATGAGATCGGAACCCAACTTGACACCGCTGGCATATTTGAAACTGGTTTTCAACTTCAACAAGATGTCGTTCACGTCATCTAGCAAGTACTTGGTTTTCCGGGAGTATATTCTGACGATTCCCAACAACAATTGTCCTGACAATCTTAATGTGATGGAGGTGGAATCTGTGCGGGCGCTCTGGGAAGACGAGGAGCTGATTGTTTGGTTGGAAATTATGTCCGAGGACTTGATGATACTGGTGTTTAGAAGCTGCTGCTTGGTGAGCTTCTTGTCGTAGTTGGCAGCCAACCACACATGTGCCAACGGACCCTGTTTGGAGACGAGCTGTTCTGACAACATAGTGTTCTATATTCGAGATGCGGAGACACTGGCTTCAGAACTGGACACCTTGAGCAAAGAAAGTGGTGGTAGAAATGGTTTCACTAGTGACAGCCATCTGGTTGTAGTAGTAATGCAAACGCGTAAACGCGAAATCTCGAGACCGCGTCTGAAATCTGGGACTGCACAGACTCACCAAGTGACACTTCGGAGCGAAGTGCACCAGAAGGGAAGACATCAGTAACGGAACAAATACACTCGACAAAAGCGTAGAAAAATAGTACCAGAATTGAAGAGCCACGACTAAGAGACACAAGTGGCAGAAGCTCTTAGGCAGGTTAAGTAATTATAGTGGCTAGCGGTTCAAATCCTGTACGAAAGTACCAACATCTGTCCCACACATTCGCTCCATACTCCTCATTCCACACTCCTCTCGCACTCTGGGCATCCTATTGGGCATCCTATTGGGCATCCTATTGGGCATCCTATTGGGCATCGCATTGGGCATCGCATTGGGCATCGCATTGGATATCTCTGGGAAAGGTATGGTGGAAGACCATTTCCCTATTCTCTAATATGGCGTTCTGCTGTGGTGGAGGCTTCAATGTGAGGCCGTGGTGCATGATGCAGTCAGCGCACCACGCTCTCTAAGCTGCAGTACAGTGTAGTAGAGGTGAACACCAAGAGACACTGTTGGAGCCTCTGTAGACGTATAGGGACGGACGGTAGGGACGGCTGTTGGTGGAGAGATTGTAGTGAAGTAGTGGTATTCTAGAAGTATTGAAGTCCTATGGTGGTGTCTGAGGCGAAACCTACTTGAAACAGACGTTGTCCGGGAATGGCATCTACAGGAAACCCCAGGTCACATGACCTGGGGTTAACGAGCAGTGCATTGGAACCAAGTAACAGAACAGTGGCAGTAGTTGAGGATGAATCTCCAGACCAAGCTCGATAAATCACTAAATGATATCTTAAAAACATCGGGATATATCTTTGAGATCATCAATAATAACAAGAAGCAATCCAACCTAATCACCGGCTCCAACAATCAACTCATAACCCCCACCATCACCACACAACTTGCAAGTAGCATAGCAAAATTCGATGAGATTCTAGACGAGACGTTGTCCAAGTTCAGCGATGCCCGCTGGGTGATCGAGATGATCTTGGAGCAGAAACAGAAGCAGGAAAAGTTGAAGTTGCAAGAAGAACAAGAAAGACAAAAGAAGCTACAGGAAGAAGAACGTAAGCGACTAGAAGAAGAAGAAATGAAGAGAAAGGAAGAAGAAAGAAAGCGCAAGGCCCAGGAAGAAGAGGCTGCTAAGGAAAAGGCCAAGAAGGAGGCCGAAGAAAAGGCAAAGGCTGAAGAAAAGGCCAGATTGGAAAAGGAGAAGGAGGACGAACAACGCAGGTTGAAGGATGAAGAATTAAAGAAGAAGCAAGCAGAAGAGGAGGAGAAGAAGCGAAAGCAAGAAGAAAGCCAGAAAGACGATTTCCAAGCACCTACAGACTATAACGATTTCATGTCCCCGGGATTCGATTTCAATATGGGAGATCTTGGGGGAGGAAGTGATAAAAACTCAGTCAATATTCCTAATCCTTCAGATATACTCTCGGGAATCGACTACACAGATGACCCACTCATGCAAGCTGGTTTGGATAGCGAGCCTACGCAGGGAAGTTCCAACACCAAAAACGATACCAGCGACCTTGATATGAATATGAACAATTTACTTGGCAATGACGAGCTCAACCTCGATGGATTGAACATGGGATTATTGGACCAAAGGTTCGATGGTGGAGACCAGAGCCAACTCGTCAACGACGACGAGTTCGATGTGGATAACTTTTTGAATCAATTCGGTGGAAGTGACTAGCCTGGCATACCTTTCTACTCTCAATGTGAACGACTTATTGACTAATCGTTCATATAATACGCACACAATCAAGTTTAGGGCATTGGACCTTGAGTAATACACATTCATTCAAATCTTCGATCATAGATCTTCAGTAGGACCCAGTGTAGCATCTGGAAACCCCAAGTCTTCCAAACTTACAGGATTCAGCTCTATAACCTATGGTACTCTCAATGAGTGTTACAGCTTCGCACTGGCACTCGCACTCGCACACTTCCCAATCGGGCAGTCAGGTCCTGGCCAATGAAAGCACGTAATTTGCCAGTGCACTCTCGGAATCCGTAGTGAAAAAATTATACAACTACGTACAACAGTTCACCAACGACGACTTCATTCCGCCATGTTCAGACAAGCCTTTCGTCAAGTTGCCAAGCAGAGCAGCAATTCCGTCAGAAGAACCTATGCCACTGAAGCATCCGAAGCTTTGAGATTGTCCTTGGCTTTGCCTCACCAAACCCTCTACGCCGACTCTGAGGTCGAGCAAGTCAACTTGCCATCTGTCAACGGAGACTTGGGTATTTTGGCCAACCACATTCCAATTGTCGAGCAATTGAGACCAGGATTGTTGGAAGTGATCACCAAGAGCGGTGAAACCGAACAATACTTTGTCAGTGGAGGTATTGCCACTGTCCAACCAGGAAACAAGTTGACCATCAGTGCTATCGAAGCCTTCAAGCCAGAACAATTCGACGGACAAGCCGTCAAGTCTTTGATTGCTGATGCCCAAAAGAGAGCCGCTTCCGGTGATGAAGCTGCGGTTGCCGAAGCCAACATTGAGTTGGAAGTTTTAGAAGCATTGCAAGGTATTGCTCATTAGATCGCTGGTCTCAAGTCCATATTTCATTTCACGAACCAAGTACGAACGAATCAGTACACATCATCCACTGTCTATCTGTAGATCTGAACCACCTTCTCCTGTTGTTACGTATGGCCATCGCGTGGAAGGCACCTTCACCGAAACACGCTTTCGTTGGACCTACTCAATACAGATCCTTTACGAAATACTCGAATTAGTGGTGATTATCAGAGCACATGAGCCAATTGAGTCGGTAGTTAGTATATCAGACAATTGCACACCCCAGTCCTTTTGATATACAAGTAGATGTTGTTTTCGTTGTAGTTGTTGAAACCGTTGAAGCCGTTGAAGCATTGACCTTCGCACACCTTCCAGCACCGTAAGGTGGATCTGATCTGGTGGTCTGCGAACTCGATTGCACCCAATGCAAAAGTGAGAAATTCCACCACAAACCGAATAGCTAAACCACACAGAGAACTCCATGAAATTTGAATCGTGTAGGATTGATTGTCATAGAAGTACTCAATACACCATAATTGGGTTAGACCATAGTCTCAAAGCCCAAGAAGCCCAGAGAAACACCCCATAGGTGTGAGCCACTATTAGTGGTGCCTAATGACTCAAGTTTCGTGCTCTACTCCCTCGAAAATCATGTCTATATAAAACCCCGTTCTCCACAAAACACTTCTCTTCATTGCATTATTTTGAATAATCAGCACATTCCTGTGTGGTTGTTGTGTTGTTGTGTGTTTTTGAGGGGGAAGTTCCAGAAACCCCCGCCTGTTGAAGAACAAGGTCGATCTTCATTCCAGCTCCATAGAACTGAACAGTACGGGGAAAATCTCTTGCTGCGCGAGCCCGTGGAGAACCCCGTGGTGGTGGTGCATCTCCCGCTACGCTTACAGGCCTAGGGACAAAAAGCTGTGGTCTCACCAGAGCACACCACCCAAGACCCCACCTATTATACCTACTATGACTATTATTGATACCTAGTGTTGGTCTTCATGTTGGTACCTATTATTGGTACTGATTTTGTTACTCCGGTGCTGGGTGGAATTCATACCCGTACCCATCAATCACAAACTATTTTGCATTCGTGCTCTATTATTTACTAATCAATCACCACCATTCACTACTATTTACCACTATTCACCACTATTCACCACTCCCGTCTCCACACAGTGCCCGTTGAGTGGTCCACGACTCGCCCATAGTCTACAGATCTTCACTTCGTCACGCTCTGTCGCTTTTGTTGCATTAATGACTGAGGACTTCTTATGCAGCTTGCTGGAGGTTTTGCGTGTTCCCAACTCCATCCGCCTGTCATCGCACTATGCCCCGCCGGAAAATGTTCGGGAAGTTAGCTGGTCGCGTTAATATGGGGAAGGTGGTGGAGCTTAGTGAAAAATTGGAACCCCTAAACTTCGTATATAAGCAACTGGCAAGCATGTATTGTGAAAGGCAATTGCCTCCACGCCCATCATGACCCCAAACCCTTCCTTAGTGTTGAACAAAGTCGACGACATCAGCTTCGAGACCTACGATGCCCCCGAGATCACCCACCCCACCGACGTCATCGTGGAGGTCAAGAAAACCGGGATCTGTGGCTCCGACATCCACTACTATGCCCATGGTAAGATAGGCAACTTCGTGCTCAACAAGCCAATGGTCTTGGGCCACGAGTCCTCGGGTGTGGTGTCCCAGGTGGGCCCAGACGTGACGTCCCTCAAGGTCGGAGACAGGGTGGCCATAGAACCAGGGGTGCCCTCCAGATTGAGCGATGAGTACAAGAGTGGCCACTACAACTTGTGTCCACATATGGTGTTCGCAGCCACCCCCAACTCCGAAGGCCCAAACCCCCCGGGTACTCTTTGCAAGTACTTCAAGAGTCCCGAAGACTTCTTGGTCAAACTTCCAGACCACGTTTCACTTGAAATGGGTGCATTGGTCGAACCAATGAGTGTGGGTGTTCACGCAGCCAAGTTATCTAATCTTAAGTTTGGAGACTATGTGGCTGTCTTCGGGGCTGGCCCTGTGGGATTGTTGGCTGCATCCGTGGCCAAGCTCTTTGGTGCAGCCGGAGTAATTGTGATTGACATTTTCGACACCAAGTTGGAATTGGCTAAGTCAATGGGTGCTGTTTCTCACGTCTTCAACTCCAAGACCGGTGGAGGAGCCAAGGAATTGATCGCTGCTTTCGATGGCCATGAACCAACCGTAATTTTGGAATGTACTGGTGCTGAGATATGTATCAACTTGGCGGTGGAGATCGCTGCCAAGGGTGCCCGTTTCGTCCAGGTTGGTATTGCTGGAGGCTCCGTCAAATTTCCTATTGACGAATTCGGTACCAAGGAATTGACCTTGTTTGGATCTTTCAGATATGGCTTCAACGATTACAAGACTGCAGTCAAAATCTTGGATGAAAATTACAAAAACGGCAAGGAAAAGGCCCCAATTGACTTTGAGCGTTTAATCACACACCGTTACAAGTTCACTGATGCTGTCAAGGCTTACGATCTTGTTAGATCTGGTAGTGGTGCGGTGAAGTGTCTCATTGACGGACCTGAATGAGATTCATGAGAATTAGAAATTTTTTGTTTATGACCACGGTACTCGATGCTTGATATACTATATAGAACAAAATTTTATGACTCTTCCATCATTCATCTCAGATTCCCAAACACTTTAATATTTTGAGCTTCCCATCTTCTGGTGCTTTTATTGTGTGGAGATTAATCAATTTGCGTTTCCTGCATGTAGCCGCGGTGAAATTTTTCAGGTTTGAAGACACCTTTAAATCTACTAAGGCCAACTACAACTCTCAACATGTCGTTAACAGCCAAGGAGGCATTTAGCAAGCTCCCTCAGAAGCTTCACAACTTCTTCATCAAGTACCCACCAAGACCTTTTGCTGAGTACAGCGCCAAACCATCCATCACAACAGACGCACACATGAACCCTTTCTTGCCAAACAAGAATCCTGAAAGTGGAAGATGGCACGGACCAAAGTTTTCTCTCAGAAGATCGGCCGACTTGTATAAGATGGCTCGCAAGTTTGGTGTACATGAGTTATTGCCACCTACTCCAAAGAAGTTCTACGAAGACAAGTACAATAACAAGAACTGGATGAAGGGTGTGTTGACCCAAAAGAAACAGAAATGGGAGAGAGAATTGCCTGAGAAGCTCGAAGCTAGAGAACAGGCTATCAAGGATATGGATGCTACCATTTTGGCTGTCAGACCAGGTTACAAGAAACAAATACAGAAGAGAGAAGCAAAGAAGAAGACCTGGTATTAAGATGGTTAGCGTAGAAAAGCTTCCTTACTGCATACTCAAATCATCAAAAGTTTTGCTTTCGAGCCAACTTCTCATGTTTCATTAAGTCTTACTCACTGGATACAGCAACCCAACTTAGCTACTCTCAAGGTTAGATTTACTGATTCTGTGGACTCGGTGCTTGAGTGCTTCCATCATTCAGCATTCACTGCTTCAAATACGACTTTCCCTGTACATAATATATTATAATTATACAAAACAATATCGTTTCCATGCAAAAGTAGCGTTTAAAATGCTCTTCCTCTCCCTCTACCTCCACGGCCACCTCTCATGGGCCTGATACCTCTTTTGGAAGCACCATTGGCATCTTGGTTACCAGGACCTGCTCCATCACCCTTGATCTTCGTTACGCTCTTAGCCAACACACTATCGATATTCAAGTCGTCAGGTAAGAGGATCTGTCTGATCTGGTTGCCTCTTATATTGATAAATTGTAGTAATTGTGGATCTTGATGAGGTTGAATAAGCTTAATGTTTTTCATCGAGAGGTTCATCAGCGGCGTACAGGATAAGATCTGACCATTTATAGATGTTCCGTTCTTGAGCTCGACTGTCACAGGCTGATTGGTAGCACCAGGCATACTCATTAAGAATCGTACAAGCTTCATGATGGACTATTACTCTGTTTATATCAACTCTCTATACAGAAAATTTGGTTATCAAGTTAGTGCGCGTAAATGTGAGACTATTCTGATTGGGGTGTAAATGGAGTCTGAAAACATCAGAAATAAGGAAAAAGGTATAGACCGGAAGCAACACTCTTCCTCTCTTCGCTAGTGCTGTTAGGGAACTGATGAAATGCTATCTCCAAAGGTGTTTAATTTTCAATGACTACTTTTCGTAATATGGTTCTATTATGGAGTGCAACTGTATGAATTTCTGCAGTGCCTTTGTGAATCTTACTGCAAGAGTGCGTAAGAGTTTTTATGTAGTGCTACTATACGCCATAAATTTAATAGCATAACTGTAAAGGCCTAAGATATAGATAAAGGTAAAAGAATTTCTATTAAGGAAATTACGTTTAAATGTTTTTCCCGAATTTCAAGTACATTTTCTGTGATGATTGTAGCTTCGTGATATTTTAATTAAAGTGCAATATTTTGAGAATTTTCAAATCCCGTTGTAAAGATGTATCCCATGGTGCTCGTCAACATTCCAAGAAAACTCGAAATCTCGTTGTTGGTTCTTTCTTATAAAGTCATCAACCACTTATAGAAGCTACCGCTTCAATTGCCTAATTCCATATATTATGATGTTGCTATGGCTAATTTCCGTTTATGAATTCATGTGATCTCTACTATAACTATTTGTACCCCAGTCTTGGCCTGCATGCGCACCGAGCTCAAGGGAAGAACAAGTTTCATTTATTGACCTCAGAGTATCATGTCACTTAATGAGCGTATACAAAGCATTCCTCCGGTAACGAGGTTCTTCACCGTTACCAGTTTACTTGTGTGTCTTGCAGACTCATTATCCATCTACCCAGCATCCAATTTGCTCTATTTTTGGTCCGATGACTATCACTACTTAAAGCTAGTCTTCCAAAAAGGAACCAAGGTTCAAATTTTACAGGGATTGGCAAATACCATACTAGGGTTTTATCGATTCTTTACATCATTCTTAGTACCGATAGGCTTGCTAACGTCCCAAGGGTATATGATCATCTTTGATCTTTACTTCTTCTACACTTTCGCCAGATACGTGGAAGAGAACAAGTTCCGCCAGAACTTCCCAGACTGTTTGTGGTTTACATTATTGGCAGGCACAATAATCATGATCAGCACTTTGGTAGTCAGTATGCTGATGTATTACTTCAAGGGAAGCTTATTGGTGCCATACTACCACGAAATGATGCTCTCGTGTATCGTTTTCATATGGTCCAGATCCACCAAGAATCTGATCATCAACTTTCTTGGACTCATTCCTATCAAGGGCTATTACTTACCTCTTTTCAACGTGGCACTGAAGCTTCTCGTGGAAGGCGCCAATTCGGTGGTTTGCTCGTTGATTGGTATTTTTGGAGGATATATTTATCTCTGCATTCAATCAGGAACAATGCCAATTTACAATCTCCTGGCAACATCATACGGTCAAATTCCTCCTGCTGATAGAAGCGGAAGACGTGTTGGCACAACCCAAAACGTCCCTGTCGATTGGATTGAGGATGCAATTTTCGATAAAGGGTATTTGAAGGCCCCGTTGGTTTTGTACAAGATGCTCAAATACCCAATCAACAATTCCAAGAGAACAACCGCATTCACTCTGGCACAACCTAAGCCTTTCGCCGCAAGAGTCCACAGAATCAATGATGATTCCAGTCGTTCCGTTACTCCCGAAACCTCAAGTTACCAGACCGCATTTCAAGGAAAGGGTCGCAGATTGGGAGACTAAATGTCCACCGAAATAATCTTCTTGACAGTCCTAAGATAAATTGATAGTCACTTGTCACGAACTCTTATTAATATAGAGTGCACATGTTCATAAGAAACAAAGTTTAGATTCATACCAGCTGAAATACCCTGTATGTTGGGTACTTGTAGAAATTGATCTGCGATCGATCCTTATTACGCATTACATAATTAGCGCACACGGTGTTTGACAAGTGGTACTTAACTAGACTTAATTAGACTAAACGAAGCAATAGAATTGGATACCTGAAAAATTGTCGAGTAAAATAGTGTCGGAATAATTCATTCCTATATTTCTTATTATATACATCGGGTGAGAGTAAAGCATCAACTTATTGCCGAACTATAGGTAGCTCGTCATTATCTCGTACTTACAAATTTTCTAATATAATCCATCTGTATCGTAAAAAATTCAAGGTGGCATTGCTTTTCGCTTAATTCGCAATAAGTCTAAATCACCATGGAATGTTTGATGTGATACTCTTCTTGATAATAATCACCTTTGTCCTTCAAAATAGTCCCATGATTAACACCCTGGTAATGAGATTTAGTCCTTATGACTAGAAAACGCTATCATTATTTCTTTTGAATTATTTCAGAAAAGTTACATCGATCTCTTGTGGAAAATGCAACAATTTGTGCTTGAACTGATTGATAAAAGATTCCATGACGTTCTTCCCATCCTCAATTAATTCATCAAACTCCGGAATGTAGGCCACCAGTATATTCAACCCACCAACCTCGGAACTAGCCATACAAACATAAGTGTATACTCTGCGGTTGACTGATTGACTGAGCACGACATCAACGACCTTGTATTGTCCTTGTAATTCGGGAAACTTGCCCATGTTAGACATAAAACTAGTTTCCTTGAAAGGCAGAGAGAGTCGCTTCACATATTGTTCAGCGGGCAATGACCTTGCCATTCCCACTTGTGAGATAAATGAAGGTCTGGCCTCATCAAGTCCCTCGCTGAGTACCGAATGAAATTGCTTCATGGCTTCCAATGTTCTTCCTGCGATTGGGGGAAGCACCACATTTTTCAATGAAACAAGCGACCCGAGTAAGTCTTTTGAATCCTCTGGCAAGTATTTCCTAGCATTCACAGGAATAAGACTGGAACTGCTGAAATTTTGGGAAGAATCATAGCGCGGGTATACCTTTTGCTCGAGTAGTTCCAAAAACAACGTTTGTACGTAAGATGTCAATGTTATTCCGTGGGATCTGCAAAATTTTAAGGTAGAATTGAGCTCTTCAGGCTTCAAATTGATCAATACCATTCGACTTTCACATGATTTTATGAATGATTTGGTGGAAAAGAAAGGGTTCATGCTAAGGTCTGCGATCATGGGGTTCCACTTGGTTTTAAGGGAGTGAAGTCCTCGAAACAATCCTGGGGCTTTGGATTTTGCATACGCAGAGAAGAGATCAACATATGTGGGTGTAAATATGTCAAGATCTTCACGTGCTGGAATTGGAAGTTCAGGAATATATTGGGTATCAAGCAAAGGATCAAAAAGACAGTCGATCTCGTCCCCTTGAGCATAATCTAGTTCCTTACATATTTCTTTATGGAAAACCATTGCAGTGTGGGCATCAGAAAGAACATGGTCGAAGTACAAGGCCAAGTACTGGCCTCCGTCCGGTAACTCAAAAACCTTTATTTTCCACAGAGGAAGACTTGAGGAATTGGTTTCTATAGTCAACATATGGTACTTCTGTAGAACCTTGTCATCGAAAGCATCGACTTTTTCGAATGTTACAACATCTCGAAATCTGATGGACACAGGCATCACTGCCCAATCGGAATACCCCGTCTCCTTGTTATCCTCATCTGAAGTCTTATAACTGGAATAGACGAGCCATATGTTGTTCTTGAGTACTTCTCTGAGGGCACGGGACAATCCAGCTCTGGTGAATGGCTTACTGTACTTGGCCGTATAGTTGAAGTTCGTATATGCTGATTCCAGAATCCGGATCTTGCACATCTTCTCCATGTACCCTATTTGTCTAGAACCGTTATCCATCTTTGCTTATTCAGAAATAGCTGTGAGTTCAGACAATCTTGCGATGCTCCTCTTTGGAATATGAAAACGAACTCTTTACGAATTCTGAACGAAATCTCAACGAACTTTAAAGGAACTGTGAATGAACTGTGAATGAACTCCTCGGAATTATTCACATTCCAGGCATACTGACCCATCTCGCGATATATATACTTTTGAGTGAAATTGTATCTACCGCAGATCACGTCTCTTTATAAAATTAAAACAGGAGCGTATTTATTCAAAATAAGCATTTCTCTACGCAAGTATAGATGATGGAACAAGGCTCGTGAACAATTGTGACAAGCAGCTCATGACGGAAGTATACGCTGTGGCGCGCACAGTTTATAATCAGTAAACCATGCACACTAAATAATAATCAGATTTCGAAGTTTGTTAAGGCACAGTACCATAGGTTATGCTGAATTTGGAAGAGTCAAAGCGGAGAAGTGATCAGCAGGATAAATTGCTTCAAGTGCTACATAGAGAGCAAAAATTGGAAGATAGTGTGGGCTCCCGACAAGACGTATGAGTTCGGTAGAACTCATACTATTCTCAAGTCGTAAGGAACTGAAATACCCCAGTGTGTGCTCAATTTCGGGGCCGTGATAAGTGACAGACTGGGAATGTTTTCGGCTGACTTGGTCCAATCTGGGGCATATATTAAAGCCATAGTAGGTACGAAACATATGATTTGAGTTAATGGTTTTGACGGATATCTACTGTCCAATGGGAAAAAGCCAATAGCCTAATTACTAAAGCTTGGAATTCATCAATGATGCAATCAGGCAGGGTAAATCTTCACACCTTTCAGACTGACACGATACGTTATCACATTAACGACACGCATCTTGTCCTTTTGTGCGACCCCAGCACAGATTGTTACACACTGCGAAGGTATGGCCACACATTCTCTGCATTATCAACGATCCTTGGGAAAAGTACCAGTCCGCTTGAAGCTTCAAGACGGTTGAACAGCTTGTTCGGAGTTTCTGGGTCTGAACAAGTAGTGGTGCAGAATGAGCATAAAATATATGGAATGGATTTTCTTAGGAAGTGAGGCAATGCTTCCTTACGAATCGGTGCCCAGACAGCCCTTGAGGAATATTGTACCAATTTCCAAGCAATTCGCCTTTGTAGAACTTATTCCACTTGAACCAGATAAACTCTTCGATCTATATATGCAAGTCGTTACTGCTCATGTTAAGAAGATGCCCTGCAAATAAGTAGACAAGCTTTCGCCATCTGTTCCGTCGGAAAGCTGCGAAATCAGAACTGGTAAGAGAACAGCGAAGGGACCCCGTTATTAATGTTTCATGCCCATGCTGATACAAGGGAAACATATACCCAATTGTTCCTGTATTCGCCCAAGAAATAGCTGAAGGATCTGATACTTATATGTGAATAACCTCCTCGATGAAAATTGAGCATGCTCGCAAACGCTCGTAAATCTGTACGATACATCCGCTCCATCGAGTGGCTTTATCTCGAATGTTTCCCATCAGAATTTGAATTTCATATTGTCTGCTGGTTAGCCACATTGGGATTCCGTGCTCCGTCTACCACCCCTTTTGGAGATAACACCATCCTACTCAGTGCCCCAGAATATGGCCAGATTCCAACGGCCGTTCCAATGGACGTTTCAATGGGTCATACGGTTCTACTCAGTAAATCTTGGTAGCCACGTAGTGACACATTATCACTACTGCTTTTCCTCACAACCCTGCACAAACACAATCTTCACTACCGTTCCACCCTTCACAACCCTTCAGAGACATTCTTACCAGTATCGTGACCCAGTACCAACTTCCTGTTGGATTGGTGCCCCTGAGTTCCCCTCTATGTCTTTTTTGGATCGTAACTCACTTGTCTCATCGTGCCTTTCCATAGTGTAACATTTCCGTGGGGGCTCTATTCCGCGTGCAGTGTACAGGAGATACCAAACAAAATTCGTTTACACGCAAATTAATCCCATTTACTTCCCACCCCACGCTTAGCACCAGTTTTTACGCCTCTCTTTCCTCCATCGAAGCAATTGTCACGATGTCGGATAGTAGAGCACCACCACCTACGGGCTCGGGTGCCGGAAACGCCCCAGGGGCCCCCCGTGGGTCGTCCAAGTCCCCTAGGATAAAGCCTGTGGAGGCCGAATTCCTCTCCTCAAGAAACGCCAGCACCACCAGTGTGACCATGTCGCCCAGTTTGCGCAACAAGTCGTCAGCCAAATTGAAGAAACTCAAGTCCAAACCGCATTTGAAGCGCTTGACTTCCGGCCAGTCCCATCCCAAGCTCGTGTTCTCTGTCGATGACGATATTGGTGATTCCATAGACGACGCGAATAATGAGGGCGAAGAGAGTCCAAACCAAAGCAAGAGCGATAGGCACTACCTCGAGGGCTACACTGACGCTTTGAAGGCTTTGCAGCAGAAAAAGAAGCTCTCGGTGTCTTTAGTCCATCTCCCTGAGGACGCCTCCGATGACATCGAAGCACCTCCTAAAAAGTCACTTTTATCTCCTTCTGCCGAAGTTTCTGCTGAGGATAGAATTCTCTCTGACAGCGAGGCCATCAATGATGCTGCAGTTAATGTCAGCGAGCCAGATACCGCAGAGGACGCAGAAGAAAACGCAGAAAACTCTGATGTTGAATCTGTCAATTCTTCATCCTCTTCCCAAACGTTAGAATCGTTAAATTTAAAAGATAGACAGGATGCTATCAATTCCACACATCCGTTCGGTATCAAAATTTGGAAACCAAGTTTATATAAGAAAAAGCGGTCCGTTGCCGATAGGGCCGAGGAAGATATTCATGCATTTGACCCTCATAAACCAAACGCGACTATATCGTGGGGAGTAATTATCACTAACTACATTTGGGCATGCACTTTTGGTCTTTTCATATTTCTAGTTTGCTTATTCGGAGCAGCAATCGTTTTCGTGGCCTCGGGATTTGCAATTAGTAGATACCTGAGACAATATGTGAGATTACTATTAAAAGTTGGAAAGTATGGATTATGGCCATTTGGAAAGTTCGTATTATTAAATCGAGATGAAAATTATTTGGACGAAGATGAACTCGATGGAAGATCAATTACTGAGTTCCATCGTTGGAGAATTCAAGAAGAAGGAAGATTGTTTTTTGCACCTCCTAGAAGATACACTGCCAGTAATGAGACTAGGCCTTTGATTAAAGACCATACAGGAAGACCTCTTAGAGATGCTTATTCATCTTTGGGAGGATTGGAAACTAATACGGAAGCACTTGAAGAATCTGAAACTCAAGATCAAGATCAAGACCAAGAAGATACAAATGACATCAAAGTAAGATTCTTTGGTAGAGGAAGATGGTCAACTGGTCGTATTGTTTTCTACTTCTTCTTCTATGCGATTTTGCAAAACATTTTATATTTGATTGGAATATTGTGCTGGTTGATTGTATTTACAATTCCCATGGCCAACATTACTAATGTTCTTTGTGATCACTTGAGACGTCACCCATTGGCATTGGACTTCGAATTAGAAAAAGAGTACTACAAGCGTGACAAAGCTAAGAGAAAACATCAACTGCTTATCCTTTGTACATACAGAAGTTGTGGATTCCATTATTATAAATATACTATTGATGGAACCAATATTTTCTTTATTAACTTATTGGCAGCTGTCGGATTTGTCATCGTTGACTATTATGTGCTCAAGGAAAGATTGGAGTGGGAAACATGGTTCACTGAACCAACCTTTTTGTTCTGTGCGTGCTTGTTCTCCATCATTCCTCTAGCATACTTTATCGGACAAGCAGTTGCATCTATCTCAGCACAATCGTCAATGGGAGTCGGTGCCGTGATCAATGCATTTTTCTCAACTATTGTTGAAATTTTCTTATACTGTGTTGCACTCAATCAATCTAAAGGGAAGTTAGTCGAAGGTTCAATGATTGGATCTATACTCGGTGGTGTATTATTACTTCCAGGATTATCCATGTGTGGAGGAGCATTGAAAAGAAAGACACAACGTTATAACCCAAGATCCGCAGGTGTATCCTCAACAATGTTACTTTTTGCTATGTTAACCATGTTTGCACCTTCACTTTTCTATCAAATTTATGGAGCATATGAACTCAAGTGCAAGAAATGTAATGTTGATCCTTTCAAGGATGCTATCACTGTTGCTGACAATTGTGTGAAATGTCGTTTCATCCAACCATCTTTATCGTTAGATGCGTTGTACTTCAATATTATTCAACCATTTTCGTTGATTGTTGCTTTGGCATTATTCGCTGCTTATGTCTGTGGTTTATATTTTACTTTGAGAACACACGCATCTTTGATTTGGGCCACCAATTCACACGAAGTTCAAGCAAACAAAAAGGATGACTATTTGCGTTCTCCAAGCATCACTAGTATCGATCCACCAGCCAAGGGAATCCCAACTGGTGGATCCTCCAGATTCACTGGTTTACCTCCTTCAGCATCAACTGGTTTGACTACGGGACTCGATATCAAAAATAGACAAAGCGGGACATCAACCAGAGTGACATCTGCATTACCTTCACCTTCTTTGGAAGTTGCAAAAAGCAGACATTCAGATCAAATCAAGTCTCCCACTCAAGAGTTGAGAGCTTTGTCATATGATAAGGCTAGACCAACTCCAAACCGAAAGGCTAGCATATTGAATGTGAATAATGATGAGTTTGATGGCGAAGAAAGTTCAGGTGGACATGATGCACCAAACTGGTCCAGGAACAAATCAACGGTAATCCTTCTTGGTGCCACATTAATTTATGCCATTATTGCTGAAATTTTGGTTGACAACGTGGATGATGTGTTGAAGGATTTTCCAATTGATCCTAAATTCTTGGGATTGACTGTTTTTGCATTGGTTCCAAACACCACTGAATTCTTGAATGCTATTTCGTTTGCCATTGGAGGAAATGTTGCATTGTCCATGGAAATCGGTAGTGCATATGCATTACAAGTGGTGCTTATTCAAATTCCAAGTTTGGTCCTTTTCACGATTTATAAGGCTCCAATCCTGGTTGATCAAATGTTTTCATTGGTATTCCCTAGATGGGATATTATCGCTACCTTAATCTCGATATATTTATTCACATACATTTATGCTGAGGGAAAATCCAACTACTTCAAAGGTGTTATATTGATATTGATTTATGCTGTTGTCTTGGTTGGATTTTGGTTTAACGATAAGATTGTTGCACTCGATGATGAGTACACTGGGAGTCCACAAGCTATGGCAAGAGCATTTTCACCATTCTAGCCAATAGGCCCTCATTTCAACAAAACCTCATTTGAATATATACACTAATGTATATCATACCCATCATTTCCTAATTAATTATCTGTCATTCAATTTATATATTTTCAATAAGGTTTCTTTATAGCGTGAACATTACAAATAATCAATTCCATACGTAAATGATAGTATATTATATCGTAAATCTGTCTATTTCAAAAGATAGGCTCTAGCTTCATAAGCACCCAATTCTGATTCATTGGATTCGTCTGAGTTGGAGAAGATCAATTCGATCTTTTCGCCAGTGTGATTAACGAACTTCTTTGGTGAGTCTGAGAAGTTGATGGTGATAAAGGCTTTTTGCTCACCATTGACCTTCAAGAAAGAAAAGGTGTCTTTGTTATCCACGTCAAGAATTTCGAACTTACCGTGGATAAACACATCCTTGTACTCTTTTCTGAATTTCAAAGCAGTTCTCCAGAATGAAAGTAATGAGTCAGGATCATCTGTTTGAGACTTCACGTTGATTTCCTTATAGTTATCGTTGACTCTAGTCCATGGAGTTCCAGTAGTGAAACCACCATTAGCAGAGTCGTCCCATTGAACTGGGGATCTTGCATGGTCTCTAGCAAGTAAATTGATGGTATCCATGAGTTTTTCAAATCTTTTGTTATAGTCTGGCTCATCACCATATTTCTTCTTGAATTCTTTCACGTAATTAATGGTATTGATGTCCTGGTACTCTTCAATTGACCAGTCTCTTGGTAAATTGATCATTCCGATTTCTTGGCCTTGGTAGATGAAAGCAGTTCCTGTCAACGTGGACTGCAACAATGCCAATGCTTTACCGGACTTTACTCTGAATTCTTTAGAAGGATTACCGAATCTGGTGATGGATCTAGGTTGATCGTGGTTTTCAGTGAACACTGTAGTCCATGCGTCGGTTCCATCAGCAAAAGAACTTTGAGTTTCGAAAGCCTTTTTGAACTGACTCAAGTCATAACCTTCATAACGGAATCTATCAGCAGGATTGGAACCGATTTCGACAACATCGAACAAGAACATCATATTCATTTCCTTTTCCTTGGCAGAAACGTATTTCAAAGCGTCTTCGCGGGTAGAGTGACCCACTTCACCCACCGTCATGGCATCATATTTGGAAGTAACGGTTGCAAACATTTCCTTGTGGAATTCATGAATTCTTGGACCACTTTGGTGGTACATCTTACAAGGTTGAAACTCTTGATCTGGGAACACGATGGGAGCATCGGGGTACGATTGGACCTTGGAGTACATTCCGGCGGTGTCGATTCTGAACCCATCAACTCCCTTTTCGTACCAGAACTTCAAGGCCGAATCGTAGATGGCTTTTCTGGTTTCTTCATTCTCCCAGTTCAAATCTGGTTGTGACTCAGCGAACAAATGCAAGTAGTACTCATCAGTCAACTCATCATACTTCCACGTGGATCCGGAGAAGTAAGACAACCAGTTGGTAGGAGGCTTTCTGTTTCCGTTCTCGTCGTATCTAGGAGGTTTCCAGATGTACCAGTCCCTCTTGGGGTTTGTTTTGGAGGATCTGGATTCCTTGAACCACGCGTGCTGGGATGAAGTGTGGTTGATGACCAAGTCGAGAATCAACTTCATTCCACGCTTGTGGGTCTCGTCGATCAACTTGTCCATGTCCTTGACAGTACCATACTTGGGGTAGACGTTCTCGTAGTCGGAAATATCGTATCCCATGTCGTCTTGTGGG
This sequence comes from Suhomyces terraborum, assembly GCA_030582495.1. Classification (NCBI taxonomy): domain Eukaryota; kingdom Fungi; phylum Ascomycota; class Pichiomycetes; order Serinales; family Debaryomycetaceae; genus Suhomyces; species Suhomyces terraborum. The sequence goes on along the minus strand of JAKTXJ010000030.1, from coordinate 42,472 downwards.
GAGTCGTACATTGGACTCAACCAGATCACATCAACTCCGAGACTCTTGACGTGGTCCAACGTGGAGATGATCCCGGGGATATCTCCGATACCGTCGCCATTGGAGTCCTTGTAGGAAGCTGGCCATATTTGGTAGACGGTGGATTCTTTCCACCAAGGAGTTTGGACTGTCATGTTGGAAGAAACTGCTGGGTTGTAGATGATTTCTATGGTCTACCTTACTCCGATGTTGAAGTGTTAAATAGTGTGAAAAGTGTGGGGTAGCGGAAATCTACTCGCAAATTTCCAAGGTTCGCAAATTGTGCAAATTGTGTGCAACTTGAGACCTGTTAGTAGGACTAGTTTCAGAGCTTTGTAGAGGAGCCGGTTAGGCGAATTATGCAGGTGTGGGGTTATGTTGGGACATTCAGCGATCCAATGGCCATTATACGTGTTGGTGGGGTTACTTGGTGGGGTATGGGTTTATGTCAAGGATAAATTGCGAGATGCGGAAATAGTTCCTGGTTCCAGCACAGACGGTTGGAACTTCCACTCAATGCAAACACTTTGGGGCCACTGATTCTGTACCCTGGGGTGAAGATGCGCTGGGCCTTGGGTCTTGATTTTGCTCCAGATTCCCACAAGTAGCGCCAATCTTCTGTGTGAATACTTCTTCCCGCGTGGGTCACTTTTCTGGGGAATCTAGTGACACCGTGCATGAGATCTGAGAACTGAGAACTGAGAACTGAGAACTGATAATTGGGAGCTTGTACCAATGGAATGGATCCATTGGTGAAGTTCTTCCAAAGAGGCGATCGTTTCTACTGGGTGGTGAACAGGTGCCGGTTCTGGTAACACCCCCTATGAGTCAGACTGTGGTTTTGGCCAACACTTGGCGGGTGTATCCGGGATAAGCCTCATAGAACAGTTTCTAGGAGTATAAGAAGGCTGACATAATCAGTGATCTTAGTGTGCAACAATTAAGACCTCCGATACTAATCTTCATACCACGTCTATAGATCACAATTGACCACCATGAGTCTTTCCTTCGACAAATTCATCTTGTTGGGTGACTCCATCACCCAATTCCTGAACGAACTTCCCGATGGGTTTGGCCTTCAACCCACCCTCCAGAATGACTATTCTCGTAAGCTCGATGTGGTGAATAGAGGATTCTCTGGTTACAACTCGACCCATTTGACCTACATCCTTCCAAGAGTCCTCAAGGCGGAATTAAATGCTGATAAGGACAACATCAAATTGATGACCATCTTCATTGGTACTAATGATTGCTTTGAAGCAGATGATGCCATAGGTAAGATTCAGGGTGTCCCCAAAGAGAAATACGAACAGAACTTGGACAAGCTTGTCAGTTTAGCATTAGAAAACAACATCAAACCCATTCTCATTACTCCGACTCTCCACGATTCCAAATTGTCAACTGAAAGAGCCATTGCATCCAACACAATCCGTCCTCACCCAATCTCCTCCAATCGTAAGAATAAAGAATATGCTGATATTGCTGCTGGTGTTGCCAAGAGACATGGAATTGCATCGGTCCATCTCTGGAATGCTATTAAGGAGGCGGGGGGCTACACTGAAGAAGAATTATTTACAGAGGAGCTCGACTTGCTGGAATGGGTTAAAGACGGTATACATTTCTCTTCTAAGGCTTACAAGGTCTTGTATGAAGAGATCACCAATGCCATCGCAATAAACTATCCTGAATTGATCCCTTCTGCCTTGCCTAAAGTCCTTGTTGATTATTCTGAAATTGACCCAGAAGATGTCGAGGCATCTATTTTTCGCTAAATTAGATCCTTTTAATTAGAAGTTCTATGCTTATATGGTGTAGTAATCTGAATATTTGAGTAATTCTTGTTGCTCATCGTCAAGCTTAAGCTTCTGCTCGTCTCTTTTAGTTAGGTAATGTGCTATCACAGTCATGATTATACCGAAAACTGAGAGACAAGTGGTGTATTCGAACCCAAGAATATATTCAGGCAGGTACTTGGTATTCCACACAAAAATAGGCATGAATGCTCCCGTAACATATGCTAAAGTGTTAGTGACGACCACGACGAAGCTTCTTTTCATGTCATCTTGATAAAGTAAGCGATTGACCCATGAAAAGATGAATGGCTGGCCCCAAGAAGTGGGAACTCCCACCAAATAGAAAGATATCCAATGCCAGAAATTGGGGATTTTCGTTGAAGAAAGCAGCAAGCAACCTATTGTCAAGCAGACAAAGTACAATACCACGAAATGCACATTCTTCCTCCCTCCAAAATAATCGTTTGAATAAGCAAAACCCAATGTAATTATTATACCCACTATCTTGATGTATGAAGGATAAATGTTATACACCTCTGGAGGTTTATGCAAGCTTTCCTTTAGCCATGCTTGGAAGGTAGGCTGGCCAATAGCTGCGCAACTGTTGTTGAAGGCCAAGAACACCAAAGGAAATACAAATATATGCCATGTTTTGAAAAATGATTTGATTTTCCTCCAAGTGAAAGGTTCTCTGGTAGATATTTGAGCACCAATTCGTCTCCGTCTTTCCAAGCCCACCAATTTGTCCTGTTCTGTGAAGTACCAAGCATCTGTGGTAGAGGGAGTATTGGGATCAACAAACATGGTGTAAATTCCAACTGGAAAACTGATCAAGGCATCAAAGATCAACATCCACTTGAAGGAGGGTATCAGACTATTTCCATAATGCTTGATAATGTATTGTTGAATAGGGCCTGATAAGATTCCACTTATTCCTCCAGAGACTGCAAATAAGGCACTTCTCTTTGTAAGTTCGGCAGAGCTATAATTAGAGCCAAGGAGCCACTCCAATCCCGGGAAATAGCCACTTTCCAAAACTCCAAGAACGAACCGAATCAAGTACATCTTGTTTATCAGCTCCTTACCACAAAAGATCATCAATAATGTCAAAAACGACCAGAGCAACTCCATCCCACCAAGGTAGTATCGTACAGAAATGCGGTGGAGAATCATATTTGAAGGGATCTGGCCGATCACGTATCCCACGGTAAAGAGTGCATTCATATAGTTATACTGGTTGTTATCCATCTGGTAGTACTCGTTCATGCCGTTAACGTAGGCGGTGGTGATATTGGACTGATTCAAAGATTTAATGAAATACCCAAGGCACGCCGAAGAAAGTAGAAAGAAGTCCAACTTACGCAAATAACGCTGTTCTAGTGGGTGTTTATCTGTTCCGTCCCAAAGAAAAAGCTTCAACTTGTACCATTTGGATTTGGCTCGGTATAAGATCTGTTGTTTCGATAGCTTGACTGTCAAATCAATGTAGGGGTCTTGCTCATCTGAAGACCCAATTGAGCGTTGGCGCACCACTGCTGTGGCCTTCTTACTCTGGATCAGAGCTTCCATTGCTTACGAGATTCTTGTTGAAGTAGATCTAGCACTCTTATAGTGTTTTGTTGTTGACACTGGATCATTCTCCTCTGTAATCAGGTTGCACAATCTCCTGTATAGAGCCGGGACATGTTGCGATAAAGTGTGGCTGCAAATTTCCTGTTGCGAAGGGAAAAGATGTGCTCACTCCAAGATAGGGACAGTAACGATGGCTCAGGAAGTAATACACATATTTGAGGGTGTGGATGGAAGGGCTAGTCAGACTAAGTAGTATATGATATGAGAGAAGAGTGCACCAGATGAGGCATCGGCGAAATGTGAGTAGAGGTGTGAGGACTGGGTTATCATCTGAGTCTTAATCTGTATGCTCTTTGTTCTTCTGATCTACTGTTTAGTACTGCGGTTGAATCACACTTGATTTGTGTGGAGTTAATGAGCAAATTGAGGGTTTTGGAGCTCGCGAAAAGCACCTCCTTAACGTGTGCATTGCAAGGACAATGTGAAATCGAAGTCGGATCAGAAGGAATATTATTTATTCAAATCAGGAGATATTGATTAATAATCGAAGGTGATGATGTTTAGTTTGGTGGAGCAGTTAGTCCTGAGAAATCATTACTCAAACAACATCCACCTAGAGTGTTTAACTTTGTTAGCGATACTGTGATACTGGGGAGGGAACTATACCGGGAAGTTTTGCGTACTAGCAAGTGGACTGTACTGTGAGTCCACCTACTAATGAGGGACTTTATAGGTAATTGCAGTCTTCATGTAATCACACTATATCGCTGTGTCTTCTTTACTGATAATTTAATTATAGTCGTTTCGGTGCCATTATTACAAGTGAGCTCTAATATTAAGTATATTTGGTCTAAATGAAAGTCAATTGCATTTCTAATCTATAGAGCTTGTTTTTCTGAAATCTCAAGAGAGGCCGTTCCCTGTTTGTCTTCAATTGATGCACCTTCCTCTAATTCCTTCTTTTTTGCTTTCTTTTGGTCTCTGATGGTTAAGTATTGCGCCAAAGCAGTCAACACCAATCCAAATGCAGACAAGCATGCGGTGTAGGTAAATCCAATGAAATATCTAGGTTGATCCGCAGTATTGAAAGTCAAAATTGGCACCCATGCTCCAGTAACGTATGCCAAGGTGTTGGTCATCACCACCACAAAACTTCTCTTCATGTCGTTCTCGAAAAGTAAACGATTAACCCAAGAGAAGATAAATGGTTGACCCCAGGATGTAGGCATTCCAATCAAGAAGTACGAAAGCCAGTGCCATCCTCTCGGAATATCCCATACTGCCAACAGAGAGCAGCCAATTATCACAAAGATGAAAAATAATGCAGTGAAGATATGGTTTTTCCTGCCGCCAAGGAAATCATTGATATAAGCAAATGAAATCGTGAGAACAATTCCACATGCCGCAAGAATTGATGGATATGTATTGTAAACGTGTGAAGGCTCTTTGAGTGTGATTTTCATCCAAGTTTGAAAAGTGGGTTGACTGTTGGCGGTACAACTATTGTTGTAAGCCAAGAATAACAATGGGAACACATAGACGTGCCAGGTGTTGAAGAAAGACTTGATTTTTGCCCAAGTGTAAGGAGTTCTGGTGGTCAATTCGGCACCGATTCTTCTTCTTCTTTCTAATCCAACTAATTTATCTGTTTCACTGAAGTACCATGCATCGGTTGTAGATGGCGTGTTTGGATCCACGAACATAGTGTAAATAGCAATTGGGAAACTGATCACACAGTCGAACACAAACATCCATTTAAATGGTGGCATGCTGGACTTTCCGAATCTTTGAAGAATTGCTTGTTGGAGTGGTCCAGAGATGATACCACTCAAGTTTGCTGAGACCGCAAAGTAGGAACTTCTCTTGGAAAGTTCAGCGGTGGAGTAATTGGATCCAAGAAGCCATTCCAAACCAGGGAAGTAACCACTTTCAAGTAACCCAAGAAGAAATCTGATGGCATACATTCCCTTGATATTGTCCTTGCCACAAGTAATCATCAACACTGTCAACATAGACCACAATACTTCCAATCCTCCTAAGTAGAATCTCGCAGAGAGGCGATGCAACACGAGATTGGAAGGGATTTGACCAATGACATAACCAACGGTGAAAAGCGTCGTCATATAGTTGTATTGGTTGTGGTTCATGCCGAAGTACTCGTTCATACCATTGACGTAAGCGGTGGTAATGTTTGTTTGATTCAAGTTCTTGATGAAATAACCCAAGCACGATGAAGACAACAAGAAAAAGTCTAGCTTCAACAAGTAGCGTTGCTCCAAGGGGTGCTTTCCTGTTCCATCCCATATGAACTTCTTGATTTTGAACCATTTGGAGGTTTCCCGGTAGTGGATCTCCTCTGGAGTGAGGTGTAGATCCAAATCGATGTAGGGGACTTCGGAGCTGATTGCATCTATCAGGTCCTCGTATACAACCACATCACCCTTGGACTCCTTGTTTGTGCTTGAAATCAGTTCCTGTACTTCCGAGTCCTTGTTGACCACCTTGGAGGGGACAAACTCCTTTGCAAGCACCTGTCTTTTGAGAGACTGTAAGAACCCCATGGTTATTTGGGTTTAGATTCTTGGTATATAGGCATCGGTTCTGGATATTTATATACCTAGCGTCGACGATGATATTCAATCACGAGGTTCCACGTACTAGAAACTTTGGTAGCCCTTACATGTTTTGTGTATGATAACAAATGTGGCTGCAATTAGGAACCGGTGATAAATTGCGAAACGTGAAAATAGTGCAGTGGAGTGGAGCACAAGAGGGGCTGCAGATTAGATAGGCCAATAACGGCGAATCATTGGTTCAAAGCGTGGAAAGGGACAGTGAAAGTGACGTAGTTATGCAAGTGGGGTGAAAAGAAAGACTAAGCCCTCTGTACCGAAGAATCGGTGTCTAAAATGTTGATTTGGCTGAAGTTTAGTTCTACACTCTTTCTCACACTGGAGCATCCAGTGGTACTATATTGAGATAAGAGAATGATGGAACCATATGCAAATTGGGGTGTGTACCCCAATGGCACCATCGTAATTACCCGCTATGGTCTATTGTGGTGATTTTCCAATGACTAATGATGACATGACGATTATTATGGGCTGGTAACTGGACACTGGCTATGTGGAGCTGATAGCACCATTGCTTCTATTATTATCCCGGAAAGCGATGAAACCCCCGATTTGGTGTGTGGAGGGCAAGTGATCTGGTGTATATCCGTTAAATCCTTGTACCTTGCATGATAATCATCTTAGTTCCCATAGGCCCGAGAGTTGGTTCGCCGCTAAAAATCCACAGTTGTCAACTGTGGTTTATAAGTGGAGGGCTCAATGTGCATAGTGTCAATGTTTAAATGTGTAGAAAAAAGTTGTGGAGTCAAATCAAATCGCAACAAAATAAGTAAACTGTGGAGAAGGAGAAAACTGATTATTAATGTGTTGTAACCGGTCCCAGCACTGAGCCTCCTTTTGACAGTGAATAGTATTGTTGTTTCAAGTGGAAGACGTTGGTATGGTGTGCCATTATCGGAGGATCTTGTTCCATGGATAATATGATGAAGAGATCGCATTGTGATGAATGTATGAAATGTGAGGGAACATGACGAGGTGATGGTAAGGTAGAAAGCTACAGTGTATGGCTGTTGTAAAGAGGAATGTGTTTCGATGTAGGAGTAAGCGAGACTCGGAGAAGAGACTCGGAAAATAAGAGACTTGGAGTTTTCTCAATACTTGAAGGACGTCGTATTAATGGTTATATGGATCATTTTTAGGTTCAATTCATATTCTCGAATATCTACTATGAAACTAACTGAACTTATGGTATGCAGTTTCAGGGTAATTACCGACTTTGTGCATTTTCCTCGTGAATTAAATTTAGAGCTTGAAGAATAGAAAATTGCAGATCAAGGGTTCAATAGTTTTTATAGCTGAGAGCCGAACTAAGATTTCTTGACAGCTGGGAAATTACCTAAATTCGAGGGAACCTTCGAATTTGAAGAAAAATGCAATATCGCGTTGATGACTTATCTTTGACTCGGATGTCCTGGTTGAAGGGAGGTTTGTGCTTTATAATTTAACCCTTCTCACGCCTATTTCAGTCTCAACTTAGTCTCAGTCTCAGTCTCCCTCTTCTCGAGGTTGCAATTTACCCTTACCTATTATGGCCTGCATGTGCGATGATCTGCTTGAAAAATATGAGTCAGGAGAACACCACTAACCATGAAGAACTACACCATCGTCATTAAGCTAGGCACCTCGTCTCTTGTGGACGAGGTAACCAGAGAGCCACGCATTGCAAATATGTCGTTGATTGTGGAAACCATTGTCAACCTCAAAAGGCAGGGTCATAGAATAGTTCTTGTCTCTTCAGGAGCCATTGCATTCGGAATGAAAAGAATGGGGTTGGATAAGAAACCAAGCAAGTTGTCCGCAGTCCAAGCATTGGCTGCCATTGGCCAGTCGAGGCTCATGGGGCTCTTTGAAGACCTTTTCAGACAATTGGACGTCCACACAGCTCAGATCTTAATCACTAGAAACGATATTATTGATTTCACACAATACAGAAATGCTACCAATACCTTAAATGAATTATTGGAAATGGGAGTGATTCCCATCGTCAATGAAAACGATACCCTTTCCGTCACAGAAATCAAATTCGGTGATAATGATACCCTTTCCGCCATTACCGCAGGAATGATGCATGCAGACTATTTGTTCTTGATGACAGACGTGGAATGCTTATACACAGACAACCCTAGAACTAACCCCGAAGCAAAGCCGATCTTGATAGTGGACAAGATTGAAGATCTAGCCGTCAAGACTGATACAGAAACCGGAGCAGGCTCCCAGGTTGGAACTGGAGGAATGACCACCAAGCTTATTGCAGCTGAATTTGCTACCAACGTGGGAGTCACCACCATCATAACGTTATCCAGCAAACCCCAATCCATGCTTGCCATCGTGGCCAACATTCAAGCCTCGGAGGAATCTGAGCTCTCCATTCCAGAGCAGCAAGTGCTCTTAGCCCAACAAATTCTCGAGCAAAAGGTTCCACTTCATACCCGCTTTTTGGGACTTCCTATCCAGAATCAAATCAAATCAGACCGTCGTTTCTGGTTGTTGCATGGCTTAAAAACTAAAGGTACTCTCACCATAGATCAAGGTTGTTTCGAGGCACTTACCAGAAAAAATAGAGCAGGCTTATTACCAGCCGGGATCATTGATGTTCAAGGCAACTTCCATGCCAGTGAATGTGTATCGATCAAGGTAATCCCTACCAGAACTTCCAATCTTTCTGATGCAGTTGAAGTAGGCCATTGCAGAGTAAATTATAGTGCGGCCGAAATTAACCTCATCAAAGGATTGCAGAGTAAAGAAATTGAAAGTGTGCTTGGTTTCGCTGATAGTGAATATGTTGCCCATAGAGATAATTTGGCGTTCCCACCTACCCGGTTGGGGTCCTCTGATAGTCTTTCTGGTTTATCTAGCTTATCCTAACTGCCTCTTAGATTATGTAATACATAGTCACGTGGTCCCGTATCAAATGTCCATAATCTCTACTCTATAGGGACTACAACTCCTAGGTCCGTGATGGAGACCAAAGCAGTTACCATATCGGGTGCAGCCGAGGATTCTACAATATACAAATTTCGAGAGGTCATAACCGATGTGGCAGAATCGTTCGAGCTGCAAGATGAGTGCATATCATGTATAAAAAGCTTTGGTGCAAATTTATACGTGGGGACTTCAAAGGGCAAGATCCTTCATTATCATCACTTTGATGATGCCCCAGGGTACATGCTAATCATGCAATTGCCTATTGGCAATGATACAGTTAAAAAAATAGTCATTCTCCCGGAAACTGAAAGAGCAATTGTGTTGGCAGGGACTACTGCCACGTTATATTCTTTACCAGAACTTACACCATTGAATCTCGGGAAGATCAAAGAAGCTCGAGATATCCTGTTGCTTTCATATTCTGTACATGCTAATAATAATCCTTCAAAATCTACTTCCCCTAATGACAAGATCATCGCATTCACTCCACTGAAGATACGTATCCTTCAAATAGGCATGGATCAAATCAAGACATTAAAAGATGTGAACTATTCAAATGCAAATTTTGGCATATCCACTGCATCCAGAATGTCTAGCAACTACAGCAATTTGGTTTTGGTAGCGACTGACAAAAATTACGATATCATTGATTTAAAGATGACTAGAAAAATTCCTTTGTTTGAATATTGTGCCGACAAAGAAAGAACAGTGATCCCACTAATTGTCCCATTCAATGCAGAGGATCAAAATGAGGAGGAATACCTATTAACAATCAGTTCTGATCCGACAACCTCTATGGGAATGTTTATCAGTTCATTAGGCGATGTGACTAGAGGGACCATAACTTGGAATAGAGTGGGGTATCCTTCGGGCGGAATGGTTGTGGAATGGCCATATGTCATTGGTGTATTTAATTCCAATGATGAAGAAAATAAACTCGTCTTCAGTTCTTTAGAGTCATTTGAAGTAGTCTCTACTTTAGATTTGACCGATAAAATATCATCTACAGAGCCTATTGAATCCGTTGAACCTGTTGTACCTGTTGAACCTGTTGAAACTGTTGAACCTGTTGAACCTGTTGAAACTGTTGAACCTGTTGAACCTGTTGAATCCGTTGATCCCATTGAATCTGTTAGTCCCGTTGATCCTGTTGATCCTGCTGGAACTTTGATAGATATGAATGATGAAATCAAACAATCAATTGTGACCAATAATAAGGAAATTCTGCAACGAAATGAAGTAAAGAAAATCTCAGAACGTAGTGACCACATAGAGGAAACCGGCATTTCGGTACAAGATCAAAGGCATACATATACTCCAAACTTTAGAATTGATCAAGTTTCACAAATTTCTTTACCAAACGCCAAATTAAACCAGGACCTAACCAAAACTTACTTACACAGTCAAAAGAATCTCGAATCAGTGCAAAAGGTATTTGATAAGGGGACCATATTAATACATGACAATTCAAGGATATGGCTTGCATACGTGGAGCATCGGTTGGATACGACCATACGTCATTTTCGTGAGTCCATAGAAAGTAACACGTTAAAAGAATTTTTGAGCAAATTTGAAGCTAAGGTCGATACTTTTGGCTCGCTAGAACATGAGTTTTTGGTTCATTTGATTCTTCTAGGTTATTTTTCTACTCGAGAAATTGACTCAACCTGGAAATATTTGACCAGAATTAAGGCTGGAATCTTAATTGTGGATCCGATATTTGTCTCATACTTACTCTCTTCCAAAGAGATTGACGGCTCCGAAAATCCAGAAATTTTCCATGGATTGATTGACATCATCAATGACATTGAGATAGTTAAAGATGATGTTTTATATGTCAACTATCTAGAGAAGATATTTCCAGACATGATACGAAGTAACGAAAATACATTACGCTTCATCAGAAAGTCTTTTTACAAACAATTCAATGAATTAGAGCAAGTAAATCTGCATTTTGAAGGAAAAGACAAAGAATTTTGGAAATTTTTGGACTCAACTAATACAGAAATATTGCGAATCATTGAAAATTCAACTGTGTCATCGATTTTGGTGAAAATATTTTGGTTTTTAATCGACAACAACATTCAGAGTGAAGTTGTGGAGAAGTTCTGTTCGAAATCGCTCGATATTATTCAAAATGAGCCGGATTCTCTAGAAAGAATCAATTTATCTATTGCCCAAGTAATTGACAAAATGCTCTCCGTGATGTGGGATCACATCGAAAACGAAAACATTTATTCCAAATATCTACTTGAAATTCTTAAACTAGATCAAGATAGGGCGTTCCTGTATTTGAGAAAACATAAAAGTGGAAAATTCAAAGAAACTCATAGGAGGATTATGAGTGAGCTCTCGATTCTGAACGCGAATGAATTGGATTTTACTTATCTACGTATTGAATATCTAGAGGGTGCATGGCTAGATAAAAAGGATGACTTGAGTTCGATAACGGAATTGGTGGAGGAACTCATCAAGTTAATAAATTCCGATCTCGTGCTCACAGAAGAAAACAAAATTAATTTTGAAATTCTCTTCACAACTTACAAATTCGAAAACTCTTTAACTGAAACCAGTTGGCCCAAAATTAGTTGGATAGACTACATTCACTTGAATTTAAACAAGAACGAAGCCAAAATATTACTTACATTATATGTCAAAGTTTTGGAGCTTATCTATTATATGACTCACAAAGGCTGGCCCGTTGAAGAACATATTGGCAACTTGAATAATGATATTATATCTTTCCTGTATTTTACATTGCTACTGAATAATGATTCAAGTGAAGAAAAGATTAAGTTGTTATTAGACTTTCACGATTACTCTTCAGCAGAGAACTATGCCGTTCACGATCAACTTTCATTTCCTAAACAATCATTTTATTTCACGAATACGATTTTATCCGATGAAACCACAGAACCAACACGGAAATTCATAAAGGAAAATTTACGAAATATTCTTTCATTCTATTTATTACAAGAGGGAGAAGCAAAATTTAATGCTGTTAGGCATTTTGTTAATGCTCATGGAAGAGCTTATTATGATTCTTCAGAGATACTTCAACTTCTTCCAAATGAAATTCCAATTGTGATAGTACTGGAATATTTGGAACGAGTGTTCATCGATCTAAAGATGAAAAATAGAGATCTTAGTATAAAGAAATCGCTCAACAAAAGCGATGCTGCATTTCATGGCAGATTATTGAAGGATTTATTCAACGAATAATCCGTCTTGATGAACTATTGTGGGTGTTCTCCTAATATATATTAAGTTTATAAAAATCCACTAAGTTTTAATGCATAATCAATAACCATGCCCAACCAGAAAATAAAGCCATTCTTGATATTACTGGTGAAAAATTTCCAGCAATCCTTTGGATCGTCTAAGTCAACCTTCTTCAATTGCAGGTAGAGTCTAGTAAATCCTGCAACACCAAATATGTAAAAAGCTGGACCCATACTATTCAAAACCCCTGCTGCGGTGAATGAAATCGCTTGCGCAGCCAAGAGCTTATTAAGAATGGGTTTGGAATTATCTCCCCAGGCCAATGCACTCGACTTGATACCCGCGTGTATGTCAAATTTCTTATCTTGATGGGCATAAACCGTATCATAAATAACACCCCAAAACCAGTTGGACAATGCAAGTGGCAACGCTACCCATAAATCAAGTGGAGCACCCACCGCTGGATAACCTAAAAGACAGCCCCAGCAGAAGCAAATGGAAAACCAGAACTGAGGGTAATAAGTGAACCGTTTGAACAAAGGGTATGAAAATATGAACGGTAACGAGAGAGCGCCAAGATAGAAGCAGTCAAATGGCAATGATAACAAAACGGCTAATCCGGCGAAGCATTGCACTCCCAAAAATCCAACTGCTTGTGGAACTGAAACACGACCACTGGCAACAGGTCTTTCTATGGTTCTGGCCACTTTATTATCCAAGTTTCTATCTAATATATCGTTGATGGTACATCCTGCACCTCTCATGATGAGTGCACCAATAGTGAATAATGCAATTGCTGAGGAGAAAGTGGCCAAAGGAGCTGCAATTGAGTAGGAAGCCATTGTGATACCCCATAATGAAGGAATGAGCAACAAAAGAGTTCCTACTGGCTTTTCCAATCTCATAAGTTCGGCATATGGGATCCATTTTTCGGGAAGTTTGGATAGCCATCCCAATCCTGCCAAACGTGCTAGTCTAGCTGCTTCTAGTTCTTCCGGAGTGAACCTGTTTTTGGTTGGAGGTTTCGAGACTGTGTTAAGTAATTTCACAGAAGTACTCAAGTTGCTCTTTTGTAAACTTTGGGGAGTATTTGGCGTGATGTTCAGGCAACGATGACTTGTGCTGCAGAAGGAATGTGAGCTAGTTCTCCAGCTGCTGATGAAGTAGCTTGGTCTGAGCAACGAGAATGTGTCAGGAGTAAGCTTCCGGGATATCCCAAGTCTACCGACTGCAATGGTGGACCTGGCAAGCTCGATCATGCTGAAGGAGTAAACAAATTGAAGTAAGTGGATATTTCAAGTTACTTTTTCATAACGCGCTTGATTGGTCTTGTGAATGAAACGTACCATTTTAGCAATAGACAAACTTGCACTCATATTCGAGCCGATCTTATATCTAAAGGATGCAATATGGCGATGGCAGAAGTGTTCAGAACCAGTTTCTGAGGGCTGAAGCTCGAACATGCAATTTTGACGTTGGATAAGCGTCATCTCAGTAGCCCATATTTCGTGTAGTTATGTTTGTTCGATAAATCAGCCTTCGAAAGCCTCATACTCTTGATCACTGCCTGCCAGTGCTCTTTCTCTTGTGACCTTGTGGCCATCCACTAATCTCTGGAGTTTGCTTCCGTGTACTGGATCGATGAGATCCTCTTTAAACAAGAAGATTTGACGGCACATGGGACATAAGCCCTTGGACGTGTCCTGTTCCAACCACTTCATTATACAATGGAGATGAAAGTTATGGGAGCATCCTGAACCCAATATGATGGGACATCCGTCTCCAGGGTATTTGCAATTGGGGCATGTGCCATCGAAAGATACACGACAGATTCCACAAAGTTCATCTTCGTATCCTGTGCCTGGGATATTCCAATGCCATGTGGAGAAGCCGTGCCACTCGAGTATTTCCACCTTCATTTGGAATGTTCGGGATCTTAAAGATGCGGAAAGTTGGAAGGAACTTCACGATGTAATCAGTGGTTTTCCTGTTTACGATTTGATCACTCGCAGTAAATACAATAAAGGTAGTGGCAGGTTTAGTGTAGGAGAATACTTCATTTCCAGTTTGGACCACGCTAATCCTTTTTGCACTATTCTCGGATACTTGTACATGTTTGGAGGTCACTTCACGAAGACACGGTCAATGAGACATCATCCACGCTTCCTACGATGTAGATTTTGGTAGTATTGAAGTTGTCCTTTGCACTTATGTCGCAGTCTTGGGTGTCGCGACAATTTTCCGAGTATTTGCACCCATCATCATTTAGCAAGACTTCATACTAGAAAAGTCATATTTCTAAAGAAGTTTATCTACAACTCAAATAGTCACAAAAACATAGCAAGAGTGCTGTTTGAGTGGATTATTGTTGATTCTCAAACAAACTTAGCTCTGGGAATACATAAATTGTATCAGTTAACCTGACTGGAGACTTGTTTTGTTGATTGCCATTTAATGTCCGTTATAATATCTTCACCTAACTCGCTGCCATATTCACAAAACCCGATGCACCTCAATTCTTCTTATACACCAAACCTTTGAAGATGTCAAACGAGTTTCCATCAGGTTGCAAGTGCAAAATCTCGTTGTTCAGTATGTCTTGTGCAATCAATAACCCATAGTCGGAAGTGATTCCCTTGATCACACACGTTTTGGGGTACCCGTCACCTTCATCCACAACCACTTGCTTCTCGGAATGCAACCATCTTTTGTAATATAAGGGTAGGAAAGGTGACATTCCTGTTTTCAAAAATACTGGAAAGAACGAATTCATTGTGTGCATGAGCTTTGCAAGCAAAAGCTCAGGTTGAAAATATGGCAAGGCAGGCTTGTTATTAGCTGTTCTGATTTTGTTAAGCTTTGCCAATACGAGATTCAATGAGGTTGTAGGGGCTGCGTTAGACACATTGATTCCTCCTCCCCAAATGACGTAGTAGTAGCCATTTATGAATTGCGAATTTATGATGGCTCCCGATATTTTGGTGTACATTTCATCATCTCCTTCGACTGTTTTATGGTTGGTTTCCCTGTCTGAAAAACTGTTGAAATATTCAGGTTTGAGAATGTAGAGGTCATTTGGCCACTTGATCTTGATAGGCAAATCTTCATATCCCACTCCCTGGCCTGCTTGGTCGCTTCCGTACCCCAAAACACTCTCAATAAGTGCCAATCCACCGAGGTACTGGAGAGTAACCACATTGCTAGGACATGAAGCTGGGATTTTAAACAACACTGACAGTGCCAAAACACCCTTGGGATTGACCCATACGTTTCCTCCACGACCTCTACCACTCACTTGCGTAGTCGCAGTCAAGACAATTCCTGTTGGAAGCTGTCCTAGAAATTTAGGGTTCTTATCCATCAAGGTACTCGTAGAAGTAACCACTTCTCCATACCCTGTAATTCTGCCGAATTCTCCAATCTCTCCTTTGTATAATTTTTCAAGATGAGAGAAGTATGTGCCCATATTGAAGTATGGAGTGGATTTGTGGTCTGGAAGGTTTCCTGAGGCGTATAACTTGATATGCTTCACGACCGAGTTGGGGTCCTCTATGGCGTCACTGGAAGACATGGCATAATTCTGCTCATCTTCTGTTTCGTCGTGAAACATGAAAGTGTCATTTTCATCTTCAAGAATATTTCCATCAATCAAGTCCACGTTATTCTTGAGCAGAACAACCAAATGGTTCAATGCGTTCTTATCCAAGCTGGAAGAGAGATAAAGAGGAGTAATTTTTGGGATGCTGGCGTCAATGTCTTCATTCACTTTCAAGCCCATTTTCTTCAAGCAAGCCACCATGAACAATTTCCGATCTCTATCATGATCAGAAATTGTTTTAAGCATCGAGGTGTATTTCACGTCATCCTCATCGGGCTTCATCAAATTGGGTGTAAATTCTGGATGGGTTCCCACTAAAAGAGAAACTCCCTTTCCCACTTTACAGAGCACAGCTGCAGCCTTGGATTGATCATCCACATCGATATTCTCAGCATACGATGCAAGGACCTCCACGTTTCTATGCTTTTGAGCATCAACAAACACACCACCTCCATTGTAGTAATTGTACACCTGCTCTGGCAGATCTGGCAATGCCGATTTATTGATGGTCAATTTGGCCGCATGTGCTCCAGCATGAGACTCATAGACAAACCCTTTGAAGGCACAACCTCTTACGGGACCGGGGAAAAACGACAATTCTCTGGGGCCTGTGACTTCCAACATGGGGTCCCCTTGTTCAAATTCACATCTTGCTCCAGCATAGTAGGCTCCGGCACAAATGCCCAAGAACTTGCCTCCCTTTTTCACGTACTGTTGGATCTTGCGGTTTCCTTCCCCGTTCAAGCTGCGGCAATAGGGCAAGTCGGAGCCTCCTGGGATCACCATCAAGGCCGTTTTAGACAGCCACGGGTCGTTTACCAAGGATTGTTCGGAAATCGACACAACAGCATAATAAGGCGAAAGGTGTAGTTTCAAGGTTTCCACACAATGCTTGATGCTTTCGGTAGTTGTACCGGGGCCCGAGTATACCAACACGTTCATCTTCAAAGCATATAAGGGTCGGGATGACGAAAAGACACGTCTCTGGAAGAAAAGACCAGGTTTGAAAAGATTCGAGATCCCCAACAATTTGTCAAGTGGAGGAAGGATGACTCGTGGTGACTACCAGCTGAAAAATTGGGCTTGGTGCGAAATCATCAGTTGACTCAATAATCATTAACCAATACTCAGCTCATCACAATATACAACTTTGTGCCAGAAGTGAAGAGGTATAAATAAGCATGTCCATAGTAGAAGTGGGAGAGTCGGTTACATTGGATCCCAAGCCGGGATTCGTGGTCAAGACTCGAGTGGTGGATTCCAAAAAGGATGCCTACGGCACCAAGGTGTTCATCAACATCTGCCACGATCCACAGGTCCCCAAGCCGGAGGTGGACTTCGATCCCACGGTCGTTTTCCCCATGATCATCGAGAACGAATGGGAGATCCCCATTCTCTTGTCTGTTGAGAAGGAGACCACTGATAAAAAGGGGGTTGTTTCACGGTTGTACGACTGTTGTATCAATAGTGCGTGTTTTCAGTGGTGCCAGGTCAATTCGGACCTTCGGACAATATTGATCGAATGGAGCATCGAGGCGGTGGAATTGCATTACGAGGTTGTTCTTGAGCGAAACTATTCCATTCCCAAAATGTTAAACAAGGGTGAGCTCTCCAAGACAGAGGTCCGGAAGGACGAATTGAACGGAAATGGCCTTCAGAAAAGACTACAAAGCATGCAAGCCAATGAAACACTCGGGTTGATCGAGGAAATCTCGGGGGGTAAGGATTTCAGTGATGAAGAGGGCAGCTTGCCGAATTTAATGGACGTTAGAGGCGAACAACGGAAGCCTCTTATTGTCGAACTTGGGGAGATGCAAATATCGGATTCTTCCGATCCTAAGGTGAGACCTCCGCGGGGCAACGAGAACTCACAGATCTCATCTCCGGAAGCTGATTCCACACCAAACACCACGGAAGCGGTGCCTGCCACAAAAACGAGGATCGACTGTGACATCAGCTTCACTCGTCTCACTACTCAATACCAATTATTGGTCAAGATGTCTTCACCGCAATGTGCTAATATGAGTCTCAGCTACTCACTGAAAAACCACTCGTTGGTGATGCGGACCAAGAACGATAGTGTCTATTTCACGGAGAAGGAGCCAGGAGAAATGGAGATCCCTCTCCCCAATAATATTTCCATTGGCTCTGCATCAGACGTAAGGTCATTTTATGTGGTACCGCAATCTGCTATCTACATCTTCTGCTAGAAACAGGGGTCCCAGATTTGGCATGTCGCGATATGGTATCTCACGCGCTATTTCGGAGAGCGCAAAATTCGAAAATTCTTTACTATTTCGAGTATCCGCTTACTGATTCCGTTGAGATGGGGTCCGCACTACTTAATACTCAGTTTCCCAGCTTATCTACCAATCTAGTTTCTCAGGTTATTTATCACTTGCAAGTATCATGAACGCAGAAGAACCGTTGTTGACGGGAACTATCGAAGGATACGATGCGTTGAACCAAGAGCTTTCCGAATTGGAAGAGACATCTCCCGCCACCCTCAACACCGAGCTCAAGTTTGTCACTAAGTCATCGGTTCCACTTGTTGCAACCTTCTTCTTACAATATCTTCTCTCGGTGACGTCGATCTTTGCAGCCGGAAAACTAGGACCAAAGGAGTTGGCAGCTGCCTCGCTCGGTATATGTACTTTCAACATCACCGGGTTGTCGGTGTACCAAGGTATGGCCACCAGTTTGGATTCATTGTGTTCTCAGGCTTATGGATCTGGCCGTATCCAAAATGTGGGTTTGTACTTCCAAAGATGCTCCATGATGATCTTGGCCATCACTGTGTTCCCTTTGGTGTTCATCTGGTGGTTTTCGGGGTTCTTCTTGGGATTTGTGATCCCCGACCCTGAATTGGTATCCATGACTCAAACATTTTTGCGTGTCAGTTGCTTCGGTGCCCCAGGTCTCTTGTTCTTCGAAACCGGAAAGCGTTTCTTGCAAGCTCAACACATCTTCCATGCCGGAACTTACATCTTGTTGATCATTGCTCCATTGAACTTGACCATCAACTGGTTATTGGTATGGCACCCAGTTTATGGTTTGGGATTCATTGGTGCACCCATCGCCATCTCCATTGTGTTCTGGAGTATTTCTATCTTGATGTTGTGCTACGTGCTCTTTGTCGATGGCAAAAAGTGTTGGGGTGGTCTTGATTTGACAAAGGCTTGTACCAACTGGGGTCCTATGTTGAAGTTGGCTATTCCTGGTGTCATTATGGTGGAAGCGGAATATTTGGCATTCGAGATATTGACCATTTTCGCCGCCTCTTTCGGAACAGACGCTTTGGCTGCTCAATCGATCGCTTCGAACGTGGGAACTCTTCTCTTCCAATTCCCATTCGCTATTGCAGTTTCCATCAGTACCAGAATTGGCCATCACGTTGGCAGGAAGGATATTCACGCAGCAAAGTTGGTCACTAACCTTTCATACTTGTTTGCTACGTTCTCAGGTTTCCTCAATTTTGCAGTCGTTTTCTTTGCAAGAAGACCACTTGCCCTTTTGTTCACCAGTGACGAGAGCGTGCTTGAAGTATCCAACACCATTCTCAAGTTGGTGGCACTTAACCAAATCGGAGATTCTTATAACGTCCTAGGTGCGGGTGTTTTACGTGGACAGGGCAGACAAAGAATCGGTTCTATTTTAAACATGATTTCCTACTACGGAATGGCCTTGCCTCTTGGATATCTCATGGCCTTCTACGCACACTTCGACTTGAAGGGATTGTGGTTCGGCTTGATTGCCGGAGTGACGTTCTTGGCCATTGGTGAGTTGATTGCAATCTTCCAAAGTCAATGGAAAGAGATTTTAATCGAGTCACACAACAGACACGATCATTGAGCCAGATCTCGAGTGGATACTTCCACTACCACCACATCACATTCAATACTTGCATTTGTTCATAGATTGTACTTCTCTATACCTATCAATATATTCATTCTCGTTAATGCCGTTCCTGTAGGCTTCAATTTGAGCATTATTGGAGACTTTAAAGGTCTTACGATAGTTGCATGTGGAGCTCTTCCGACCTTATCAAGGCTTCGGTCTGTGTGCACTCCTCCGATAGGGTTGCAACCATCGCGAATAAATTTTTTATAAACCACATCAAGTGCTTCAAGGATCCTCAATTAACGGAAATGCCCAGAAGATTCAACAAGAAGACGGCACAGACTTTCAGTGTGGTCCACAGAGCCCACGATGATGCTCTATACTACGATAACGACGCTTCTTCCCACGTGCTTGTCCCAGCACCTTCGAAGAACCAGCAGGCATCCCCAGCTCCAGCTCCAGCTGCAGCTCCAAAGAAGCTTTACACCAACAAAGAATTGAGTGCAAACCTTAGTCCAGAAGAAATCAAGGCCATCAGAGACAACGAGGGGTTGGCAGCACAATACGGGATCTTTTTCGATGATTCCAACTATGACTACATGCAACATTTGAAGCCCATCGGACAGCAAGATGGTGTGTTCATCGAAGCTCAGAAGAGCGAAGAGAAGAAGAAAACCGGAAACATCGAGGACCTTTTCAAGGACCAACTTCCTTCGAAAGAGAAGAGAAAAATAGCCATCGATGAGCTTGAAAATATTCCTAATGATATCAAAGGCTTCAGGCCAAACATGGATCCAAGGTTGAGGGAAGTATTGACTGCATTGGAAGACGAAGCATACGTTGATAACGAAGCCGCTGAAGGAGAGGGAGACATATTCGATGATTTGTTGAAATCAGGCCAAGCAGATGAAGAGGATGAGTACTATGGATCAGAGTACGATGATGACTACGACGAATGGGATCTTGACAACTATGAGGACGAATACAACCAAAAATACGACTCGGACAATTATGACCTGAATAACGAGGACAAATATGAAGAAGCGGAATTGCCTTACAATGAGGGTGAAGCACCTGAAGAACTCGTAGAGGAGAACGTGAAAGTTATAAATACCGACTGGCAAGATGTTATGAAGTTCAAAAAAGCCACCAAGAATCAAGTAAATGAGTGGGATTCTGACGATGAAGAGGAGCAAGAAGAAGATGACGTTGTACCTGACTTGCCAAACTTTGATCAGGCTGCAAAGACCAAGAAAAAGTCCAATAATAAATTAAGAAAGAAGAAGGGTGCAATGACCGACACTTCTTCATTTTCCATGACTTCATCCGCACTCTTTAGATCTGAGGGATTGACTCTTTTGGATGATAGGTATGAACAAATGGCCAAGAAGTTTGAGGAAGAGAGCGAAGAGGAATATCAAAATTTCAATATGGAAACAGAGAGAAATGATTTGGAGAATATGCTTGATGATTTCTTGGATAATTACGAACTTGAGAGCGGGGGAAGAAAGTTGGTGAAGAAAGATGACGAGAGACGCAGAATTCAAGAAGCAGCAGACTCGGCATCCAGGGGGAAAGTTGCTGCTCGCAGAAGAAAGGAAAAATTGACTAAGGATCCGTTAGGATCTTTAGGCTCTTCCTTTGGTAAATTAAACATCTAACAGATTCAGCCTGGTCTTAAACTTGCATATAGAATATACACTTCAGTCACGTGATGTATCAAAACAGGGAAAAAATTTTCCTCTTATAGGGATAGCACCACTTGACATTAACCAAGTATCTACATCACATTGGCATTCTAGAAGGGCCATCGTTACGTCATTCTTCGACACAGACGTTTTTGAAAGATTTTGTTCCATCCCGCGAAATCACTTGAGAATTTCGATACTGGATTGGACTTCAGAATCACGCCACCTGTTAAACATCTTCAAACCAGTCCATCAAGATAAGGTCAATACAACGTTATTTGCTGGGTCTCTTTGTTGTGCTTCTTGTCAGTCTTTACAGCTATTCCCATTTCTCAGCAACTAAGATGGCATCTCACCATACTGTAACATCAATTTCCCTGGTTTATGCTGACGTGTTATCCACTAAAGCCCAATCCTACTGGGATTACGATGACTTGAACATTAAATGGAATTCACAGGAAAATTATGAAATTATCAAGAAACTCGGTAGAGGAAAGTATTCCGAAGTGTTTTTGGGGATTGATTTAGCAAAGAAAGAGAAGGTGGTCATCAAAGTCTTAAAACCAGTCAAAAGAAAGAAGATTAAGAGAGAAATTTCCATCTTGAAGAATTTAGTAGGAGGCCCCAATATCATCGAACTACTTGACGTGGTTAGGGAACCTCAATCCAAAACCCCTGGGTTAATTTTCGAGCATATCAACAACATAGATTTCAGAACATTATATCCAACTTTCACCGATATGGACATACGGTACTATATGTACGAATTGTTGAAGGCTTTGGATTACTCACATTCAATGGGTATCATGCATAGGGATGTTAAGCCTCATAACGTGATGATTGATCATGAAAAGAAATCTCTCAGATTAATAGATTGGGGGTTGGCTGAGTACTACCACCCTGGTACTGAGTATAACGTCAGAGTTGCATCGAGATACTTCAAAGGGCCAGAGCTTTTGGTTGACTTCAGATTGTATGATTATTCTTTAGACTTATGGTCTTACGGTTGTATGCTTGCATCTATGGTTTTCATGAAGGAGCCATTTTTCCATGGAAAGTCCAATACCGATCAATTGGTTCAAATTGTCAGAGTATTGGGTTCGTCAAGTTTGAATGAGTATCTTGAGAAATACAACTTGAAGTTGAGCGAAGAATACGAGGATTTAGGATACTATAATAGAAG
The DNA here is from genome assembly GCA_030582495.1 of Suhomyces terraborum. Taxonomy (NCBI): domain Eukaryota; kingdom Fungi; phylum Ascomycota; class Pichiomycetes; order Serinales; family Debaryomycetaceae; genus Suhomyces; species Suhomyces terraborum. Next base: position 20,000 of record JAKTXJ010000030.1, on the reverse strand, counting down.
ACCTTGGGAAAGATTTGTTAATGACAACAATAAGCATCTTGTTTCCAAGGAATTTCTCGACTTCATTGACAAGTTGTTGAGATACGACCACCAGGAGAGATTAACTGCTAAAGAAGCAATGAATCATAGTTACTTTGATGAGATCAGAGAGAGAGAGCAACCTAATAATGTATAGTACAAAATGGCCAGTATGGGTCAGGTAATAATAATAAGCGAATTTAATTCCATTTTTTAATCTTCAGATGTATGTTCGATAGTAATTTCAAAAATGTGAACATTATGACTGGTCTGCAAATTAACAAAAAAATGAACAAAAGTCATAATTTAGCAAAAAGCGAGAAAATGTTACTTGTACCTTTTAAAATCATGAATACGAAACACTGAAACCTACAGTCCAAGAATATCAAAAAGACAATTCAGTATCATCCAAGGATCAAATTTTTGGAAAATTTTCATCCGTCTGGTCCCGATCTTCCAGTCGATTTTTATCTGCAACAGCTTGAATTGATAGACTAAAATGGTTAATCTGCACATGAGGCTATTCTCAAGTAGCACAGCGTGCAGGAAAATTTCCACTAGGTTCCATAACTTGAGTCCAACACTATATAAATCGATAAACCTCATATCATCGCAAAAGCCGTTCACAAATGAGTGTTGAAAACTCCAAGGTCTTCTTCGATATCAGTGCCAACGGCAAGCCTAAGGGCAGAGTTGTTTTTGAATTGTTTGACAGTGTTGTCCCCAAAACAGCTGAAAACTTTAGAGCATTATGTACTGGAGAAAAAGGTGACAGTAAGGTGTCAGGAAAACCTCTTCACTACAAGGGATCCAAATTCCATCGTGTGATCAAGGATTTTATGTGTCAAGGTGGTGACTTCACCCATGGCAGTGGAATTGGAGGCGAATCCATTTATGGTGAGAAGTTCGAAGATGAGAACTTCAAGCTCATTCATGATAAACCATTCTTATTATCCATGGCCAACGCCGGTCCTAACACCAATGGCTCACAATTCTTTATCACTACGGTTCCAACTCCTCACTTGAACTCCAAGCATGTTGTTTTTGGTCAAGTGATTCAAGGTAAGTCGATTGTGAGACAATTGGAAAGATGTGAAAAGGGTGCCAATGACTGTCCTAATGAAGAATGGATAATTGCCGATTGTGGTGAATTACCAAAGGATTACGTGCCAGAAGCTACTGCTACCGTTGATGATGGCACTGGAGACAAATATGAGGAGATTTTGGGCGATAACGATAGCATTGATGTCAACTCTCCAGAATCTGTGTTTGCTGCAGTTAAAACCTTGAAGGACATAGGAACCAAGTTGTTGAAGGAAGGAAAGCTCGAATTATCATTGTCTAAGTATAACAAGGCCGCTGGATTCTTGGAGGAGTACTTCCCCGAAGACTTGTCCAAGGAAGACTTATCTACATTACACAGTCTCAAGTTGGCATGTTACCTTAACGCAGCATTGGTGGCATTGAAATTGAAGAATGGACAAGCCACAATTAAGGCCTCCACCAATGCCTTGGAAGTGGAAGAACTTGATGAAAAATCCAAAGCAAAGGCTCTTTACCGTAAGGGTATGGGATACTTGCTCGTTAAAGATGAAGAGCTTGCTCAGACCCAATTGGAAGAGGCTCTCAAAATCCAACCAAATGACGCTGCCATTCTTCAGGGGTTGAAGGATGTAAAGGCCTCAATCAAGACTCGTCGTGAGAAGCAGAAAAAGGCCATGGCCAAATTCTTCTCTTAAATCACACTCTCATCCAAAAATAAACGTGCAAAATATAAATGATCCGGCCATCTCACGCCAAACTGTAACGAAATATCGGTAAGTGAAATGACTGTGAAATATCCGTCCTCCCGTCCTCCTTGTATATATTATGTCTAAGTGGTATGGACAGTAGATACAAGGTCTCCACACCCATACTAATCAGTCTCAAGATTACGCACTTGCGCAGTTTGAGAAACCTCTTTAAGCGTACATCGTGTCCCGCTTTTTCTCTCATTTTTTCACGTCGCCACTCACGCTGAAAAATTCAATCCCTAATCACAACAACCTCTACCGGTGTCTCCACCTCAAATCCATCACCGATAACCATCCCTAAACATTCCTATTCATCTGTGAGAGCTGAAGTGTACTGAAGTGAGCCACATACAGTTATTTTAGTGAGGAACGGTTTAGATTAACCCTGCATCAGATACTACAATATCGCAACCGGTGTCCAATTTTTGAAAGTTTATCAACACTCATTTATTTGATTGTTTCCACCCAATTTTGTCATATTTGTATTTTCATTTCGGCATTCAGGGGGTAGATTTTTCACTGTACATTATCGTTTATTTCCATTCATAAAATTCATTTTAAAAAAATCAAAAAGAACCGTGAATAAGTTGTATCAATATGAGTCGTCAATTTCCTTATTCAAGTGCGCCCTTGCGTGCTGTGAAGGAAGTAAGTACTTTGGTTTGGTTCTAATAATTCTCGGAGAGTAATACTAACATTTTAGGTTCAATTTGGGTTGTTTTCACCGGAGGAGGTCCGTGCCATTTCCGTGGCTAAGATTGAGTATCCTGAGACCATGGATCAAGCCACTAAGAAACCTAGGGAAGGTGGTTTGAACGATCCTCGTTTGGGATCCATCGATCGTAATTTCAAGTGTCAAACTTGTGGAGAAGATATGGCCGAGTGCCCGGGCCATTTTGGTCATATCGAATTAGCTAAGCCAGTTTTCCACATTGGATTCATCGCAAAGATCAAGAAAGTATGTGAATGTGTTTGTATGCATTGTGGTAAGTTATTGTTGGATGAAACCAATTTGGCTATGGCGCAAGCAATCAAGATCAGAGATCCTAAGAAAAGATTTAATGCGGTATGGAATTGTTGTAAGAGTAAGATGGTTTGTGAAACGGACAATAATGAAGAAGAAAATACTGATACTCCAAAGAGAGGAGGTTGTGGCCATACTCAACCAACTATTCGTAGAGATGGTTTGAAATTGTGGGGAACGTGGAAACACAATAAGAACTTTGATGAAAACGACCAACCAGAACGTCGTTTATTGACACCATCTGAGATTTTGAACGTTCTTAAGCATATCAGTTCAGTAGATTGTCATAAGTTGGGTTTCAATGAAGATTATGCCAGACCTGAATGGATGTTGATTACTGTTTTACCTGTTCCACCACCACCAGTCAGACCTTCCATTGCATTCAATGATACTGCCAGAGGAGAGGATGATTTAACTTTCAAATTAGCAGATGTTATTAAAGCCAATATTAATGTTCAAAAGTTGGAGATGGATGGCTCACCACAACACGTTATCAGTGAATTCGAAGCTTTACTCCAATTCCACGTTGCAACCTATATGGACAACGATATTGCTGGTCAACCACAAGCTCTTCAAAAGACAGGTCGTCCAATCAAGTCGATTAGAGCTAGATTGAAGGGTAAAGAAGGTAGATTAAGAGGAAATTTGATGGGTAAACGTGTGGATTTTTCTGCTCGTACCGTCATTTCCGGTGATCCCAATCTTGACTTGGATCAAGTCGGTGTCCCAATTTCTATTGCCAGAACCTTGTCATATCCAGAAGTTGTTACCCCTTACAATATCCATAGATTAACCGAATATGTGAGAAATGGTCCTAATGAACACCCTGGTGCAAAGTATGTCATAAGAGATACAGGTGATCGTATAGACTTGAGATATAACAAAAGAGCTGGTGATATTGCTTTGCAGTATGGGTGGAAAGTCGAACGTCATTTGATGGATAATGATCCAGTATTATTCAATCGTCAACCTTCATTGCATAAAATGTCTATGATGGCTCACAGAGTTAAAGTTATGCCATATTCCACATTCAGATTGAATTTATCTGTTACTTCACCATATAATGCGGATTTCGATGGTGATGAAATGAACTTGCATGTTCCACAATCACCTGAGACCAGAGCAGAATTGTCCGAAATTTGTGCGGTTCCTTTGCAAATTGTTTCACCACAATCGAATAAGCCAGTCATGGGTATTGTGCAAGATACTTTATGTGGTGTCCGTAAAATGACCTTACGTGATATCTTCATTGAGTACGATCAAGTTATGAATATGTGTTACTGGATTCCAAATTGGGATGGTGTAATTCCACCACCTGCCGTGGTAAAGCCGAAACCTTTATGGACCGGTAAGCAATTGCTTTCCATGGCTATTCCAAAGGGTATTCATTTGCAGAGATTCGACGGTGGAAAGGATTTATTGAGTCCTAATGATTCCGGAATGCTTATTGTCGATGGTGAGATCATGTTTGGTGTTGTAGACAAGAAAACTGTTGGTGCAACAGGTGGTGGTTTAATTCATACTGTGATGAGAGAAAAAGGACCACAAGTTTGTGCCAAATTATTCAGTGCCATTCAAAAAGTCGTGAATTATTGGTTGTTACATAATGGTTTCTCTATTGGTATTGGTGATACTATTGCAGACGCTGGAACCATGAAGACAGTTACGACCACAATTCAAGAAGCAAAAGACAAGGTTCAAGAAATTATTTTGGCAGCTCAGCAAAATAAATTGGAGCCAGAACCAGGTATGACACTCAGAGAATCTTTCGAACATAATGTATCTCGTGTTTTAAATCAAGCTCGTGATACTGCTGGTCGTTCAGCAGAAATGAACTTGAAAGACTTGAACAACGTGAAGCAAATGGTGGTCTCTGGTTCTAAGGGTTCCTTCATTAATATTTCTCAAATGTCAGCTTGTGTGGGTCAACAAATTGTTGAGGGTAAGAGAATTCCATTCGGATTTTCTGATCGTTCTTTACCACATTTCACTAAGGATGATTACTCTCCAGAATCCAAAGGTTTCGTTGAAAACTCGTACTTGAGAGGATTAACGCCACAAGAATTTTTCTTCCACGCTATGGCTGGTAGAGAAGGTCTTATTGATACCGCAGTCAAGACTGCAGAAACTGGTTATATTCAACGTCGTTTGGTTAAGGCTTTGGAAGATATCATGGTTCATTATGACGGAACTACTAGAAATTCCTTAGGTGATATTATTCAATTCGTTTATGGTGAAGACGGTATTGATGGTACCCAAGTCGAAAAACAATCTGTTGATACAATTCCAGGATCGGATGCCAACTTTGAACGTCGTTACCGTATCGACTTATTAGATCCAAAGAAATCTATTTCTGAGTCATTACTTGAATCAGGTAAGGAGATTAAAGGTGACGTCAAATTGCAAAAGGTTTTGGATGAAGAATACGAGAAGTTGCTCAGCGATCGTCGTTATTTGAGAGATGTGTGCTTTCCAAACGGTGATTCCAGTTGGCCATTGCCAGTTAATTTGCGTCGTATCATTCAAAATGCTCAACAAATTTTCCATGGTGGTCGTCACAAAGCTTCTGATTTACGCCTCGATGAGATCATTAACGGAGTACGTGAACTTTGTACTAAACTTTACGTTATTCGTGGTGATACTCCGTTAAGAAAGGAAGCTCAAGAGAATGCTACGTTGTTATTCCAATGTTTGGTCCGTTCCAGACTTTCGGCACGTCGTGTTATTGAGGAGTTCAAATTGAATAGATCATCCTTCGAATGGGTTGTCGGAGAAATTGAATCTCAATTTCAAAAGTCGATTGTTCACCCCGGTGAGATGGTTGGTGTCATCGCTGCCCAATCCATCGGTGAGCCTGCCACTCAGATGACTTTGAACACTTTCCATTATGCGGGTGTCTCTTCCAAGAATGTGACATTGGGAGTCCCTCGTCTTAAGGAAATTCTTAATGTTGCCAAGAATATCAAAACTCCTGCACTCACTGTTTACTTGGAACCAGAAATCGCAGAAGATATTGAGAAAGCCAAGGTTGTTCAATCAGCAATCGAACACACAAGTTTGAAAAATGTCACTTCATCGACAGAAATCTTTTACGATCCAGATCCTAGAACAACTGTTATTGATGAAGATTATGACACTGTTGAAGCATACTTCGCTATTCCAGATGAGAAGGTCGAAGAATCTATTGAGAAGCAATCACCTTGGCTTCTTCGTCTCGAATTGGATCGTGCCAAGATGTTAGATAAACAATTGACCATGGCTCAAGTTGCGGAAAAGATTTCACAAAACTTTGGTGAAGACTTGTTCGTGATCTGGTCAGATGATACCGCTGATAAGTTGATTATTCGTTGTCGTGTTGTGCGTGATCCTAAGTCTCTTGACGAAGATGCGGATGCAGAAGAAGATCAAATTTTGAAGCGTATTGAAGCCCATATGCTTGAATCCATTTCCTTGCGTGGTATTCCAGGTATTACTAGAGTGTTTATGATGCAACACAAGGTAAGTGCCCCAGATGCGACTGGTGAGTACGCACAAGGAAAAGAGTGGGTTTTGGAAACTGATGGTGTTAACTTAGCTGATGTCATGGCGGTTCCTGGTGTTGACTCTACTCGTACGTACTCTAACAATTTCATTGAGATTCTTTCGGTTTTGGGTATTGAAGCAACTCGTTTTGCATTATACAAGGAAATTCTTAACGTTATCGCGTTCGATGGTTCATATGTCAATTATCGTCACATGGCTTTGTTGGTCGATGTTATGACATCTCGTGGTCACTTGATGGCTATTACTCGTCACGGTATCAATAGAACTGACACAGGAGCTTTGATGCGTTGTTCTTTCGAAGAAACAGTGGAAATTTTGCTTGAAGCTGGTTCCGCAGCGGAATTAGATGATTGTCGTGGTATTTCTGAGAACGTTATGTTGGGACAAATGGCTCCATTGGGTACTGGTGCATTCGATGTTATGGTGGATGATAAGATGTTACAATCTGCTCCTTCGAACATGGCTGTCGCTAATGGTGAAGATTATGCAGATGATGGTGGAGCAACGCCATACAGAGACTATGATATGGAAGATGACGGTATACAATTTGAAGAGGGTGCAGGATTCTCACCAATTCATACCGCCTCTGCTTCAGATGGTGCCGGTGGACTTACATCTTATGGTGGTCAACCAACGTCACCATCACCTACTTCTCCATTCAGTTACGGAGCTTCTTCACCAAGTTTCGGAGGTTCAACCTCTCCAGGTTATGGTGGCACTTCACCTTCCTACTCTCCAACATCGCCATCATACTCGCCAACATCACCTTCCTACTCGCCAACATCGCCATCTTACTCGCCAACTTCTCCATCATATTCACCAACTTCTCCATCTTACTCGCCAACATCGCCATCTTACTCTCCAACATCGCCATCATACTCGCCAACATCACCTTCCTACTCGCCAACATCACCATCTTACTCCCCAACGTCACCATCTTACTCGCCAACTTCGCCATCTTACTCGCCAACATCACCTTCATACTCCCCAACGTCACCATCATACTCCCCAACGTCACCATCATACTCTCCAACATCACCATCATACTCTCCAACTTCCCCATCATACTCTCCAACATCACCATCCTACTCTCCAACTTCCCCATCCTACTCCCCAACTTCCCCATCCTACTCCCCAACTTCCCCATCTTACTCCCCAACTTCCCCATCTTATTCACCTACATCCCCATCCTACTCCCCAACTTCGCCATCATATTCACCAACCTCACCATCATATTCACCAACTTCACCTCAATACTCACCTGGCTCCCCAGAGTACTCACCAAATTCTCCTAAGGACAAAGAGAAGAAGTAGTGAATTGAGATTGTCTTGTTATACATTAAAAAAATCGTTTACTAACTTGCAGTATAATATTTATCTTACAATAATTAAGAAGAATTTTAGATCATGACTTGTAGAAAAGTAAGATGATGTATCTCCTGCACACAACTCCGATGCCTCGAAAAGTGATGGAATAGAGAATGAATCCTTTTAGCATCCTATCGTGGAGAAATGTCTGGAAAAAGCGAACAACATGAAGGGAAAGATAGCGATAAACAAAGCAGTGGTTCTCTCAAAGAATTAGAAAAGAAAAGACGTCAAGTATTCAAGCCGGTGCTTGACAATCCATACACTCAATCAAGCTTGTGGCCATTTGTTGAACCCAAAGCAGCAGATACTATCTTAGACTCACTAAACACTTTGTTATCTGTGATAGGAACTTTCAACGAGATCAAAGGATCAAGAAAAGAAGGAGAGAAGAATAAAAGCACAGGACCCCCAGAGCCAACGCTTCGCAAACATATCACAGTGGGATTCAACTCAACTGTTGGAGCTTTAGAGAAACAGGCATCGATCCACAGAGAACGATCCCAGAATGAGAAGCCCAGTGGAAAGAAACCAAACCCATTTTTGAAATACGTGTTTGTGACTAAGTATGACATTACACCAAACATGTTAACCAATCATTTTCCTACCTTATGCTTCACTGCATCCTTCAACAGACAGGAGAGAGTTAAACTAGTGCAATTGCCACGGGGAAGCATGGATAAATTATCTAAATATCTTCACATAGAAAATGTTGGAATAATAGGTATAGAGGACGGTTTGGCTGAAGCAAAGTTTTTGTACGATTTCGTGGACAAGAACATACAAGACATCGAAGCACCGTGGTTGGATAGTTTACTTGATGGTGATGCCAATGGAAGCTTCTTCGCACCTGCACTTGGATTTCTATCGACCAGTGCCCCAATATTGCCTAAGAAGAATGATCAGAAGGCCAAGAACAAACAAAACACCAAAACAGAGGTCAAACCACCAAAATCAAAACCTTCTTCGGATCTCAAACCCCAACACAAGAAGCAGAAGAGATCTTAGTATGCATAATGAATCAGCCATAGTCTGTACCATGTATAATATTACACGTCACGTGACCAAACACGACTAAAAGGACGCGTATGAATTTTTCACTAAGAACTTACTGCATCTATCAGCATGTCTAATCACGCTTTATCTCTAGAGTTACCATGGGTAGAAAAATATCGCCCTCACAAACTTGACGATATAGTTGGGAATAATGAAACCATTGAGCGTCTTAAGCTTATTGTGCAAGATGGTAATGTCCCACATATGATTATATCTGGGTTGCCTGGTATAGGTAAAACTACTTCGATTCATTGTTTAGCATATGAGTTATTAGGTCCAGAATTATATAACCAAGCAACGTTGGAATTGAATGCATCGGATGAAAGAGGTATCGATGTGGTGAGAAATAAAGTGAAACAATTTGCACAAACCAAAATCCTGTTACCGCCAGGTCGCCACAAGATTATCATTCTAGATGAAGCAGACTCCATGACTCCAGGTGCCCAACAAGCCTTGAGAAGAACCATGGAAATATATTCCAATACCACCAGATTTGCATTTGCGTGTAACCAATCGCTGAAGATCATCGAGCCATTACAGTCCAGATGTGCCATATTGAGATATAATAAGTTGGCTGATGACCAAGTATTAGCCAGATTACTCGAAATCACCGAGGCTGAGAATGTTAAATATAATAGTGAGGGCTTACAGGCTTTGGTCTTCACTGCTGAAGGTGATATGAGACAAGCTATCAACAACTTGCAAAGTACAGTTTCTGGGTTTGGGTTCGTGAGTGATGTGAACGTATTCAAGATTGTCGATCAACCTCATCCTTTAGTGATCAAAAAAATCTTAATGAGTTGTACTACATCCAAGAACATCGACGAAGCAATCGAATTATTAGATACTTTGTGGAATAAGGGATATTCTGCCATTGATATCGTAACACTGTCATTCAAAGTGGCAAAGACTTTACCTGGAATCAGCGAGTCTAAAAGACTCGATTTGATCAAAGAAATTGGTTACGTACACATGAGAGTGTTGGAGGGTGTATCCTCTTACTTGCAATTATGTGGTTTATTGTCTAAAATTTGTGATTTATAAATCTCAGAAATAAATGAATTATTGAAAAATCTTGAATTAGTGTTTGTAAGCATTACACAAAGTTTCAAAATGTTTAACTTGTTCTTCAATGATATTTGAAGTTTCTTGTGAATTTTCATCGTTCTTTTTGAGTTCTCCAATATCTCCTTTTAGGATACTTACCACTAAGAAATAATTATTGTACAAGAATATTTCTTTTTCAGTAGAATTATGTTTTCCAGTGCCGAAAAAATGATTGCATAACTTCGTCAATAAATTCTCGAAATCATTCCGTAATCTGCTAATCGAAATGAATAGGGGTTCTCCTCGGAAGTCTTTATTACCATCTTTTGAGTTTGTCAATGACAACTTCAATAATCCCAGAACAAGTTGGGCAAATTGTTGAGTGACACCAACAGGTGCCAAATTAGACTCCCTAGATGATCTCAAAATTGTCTTTTTCAATGACTCACAGTTTAAATCAATAATCTTGGTAAATTGAGGCCATAAGATCATCAAAACAGAGTTGAGATGATCGTCTAGAATTGGTATGTGAAATTCGTTATGCATCAAAGACTGAGTGTGTTGCACTATTCGAATCATTAATAGTACCGCAAAGACATCACACGTTCCAAATCCCGTGGAAGTTATGGATGATCTTGCAGTTGATGCGTTTGAAGCTCCAATAGTCGGAGGTGGGGTATGTGTTATTAACCACGTTACAAATTCATTACCCAATTTGAAGACAGACTCAAACATCACATGCGCCCATCCCTTTTTTGATGCCTTGTCATTTGAAGCGTTTCCAAAAGTCATGTTATCAAACTTTTCATTTCCTTGATAAAAAAATTCAACCATGAAAAGGTATTCAACTATAATGTTGTCCTTCAAGGCGATGTTCCATTGGTTAAATATGAACTCCAACCAATATGCAAATGGTGTAGTCTCTGCAATTTGAGAAGGAATAGCTGCTTGTTTCTCGGCAAGACCATTCTCTTCGAGTATCTGTAAACGTTTATCTATGGATTGTAAGTATGCAGACATAGATACTTGGTTTGTTGCAGATGAATGTGGTTGAGGTTTTTGAAGTCCCGTTCCCGATGAAGATGCAAGCCAACCTTTGAGACCCGAACTAAAGATACCTTTCTCTTCATGGTTATTGCTTCCAAGAACTAAATTTTGATCAATATGCTTAATATTAAGAGATTCCAATGCATGTATATACTTGGCGAATCTTGATTGATAGTACCATTTCATCGTGTAAATGTATGCGTTATGAAGCTGATTTGCTAATTCAACATGATGTAATTTCAAAAATGCAAACGCTTCCTTTATTTGAAGAAGATTTTGTTGGATGGTTTGTGACGATATTTTCATATTGGACCTTAATTGCTTTATTTGAACGATAATATGATCTCTTATTCTTTCCACACATTTGTGTGTCAATAGTTCGATACCCAATTCTAATTGACTAGAAGCTTTCGAATCTTTGTAGGTGTTGAAGATGGAATTTTCATCAAAAGAACCACCTTTCATACTGGCGATTAATTGCAACTTTTCATTGATGAATTTGAGATTTTCAATCCATTCAGCATTGATTTCGTCTTTGATGATAGATCTAACCACTTCCGGGGATATTATAAGATCTAATATAATTGGATTCAATCGATCAGTAGTAGTCCTGCTCAAGTTTGAGTCAGAGGAAAGCTTCTTGGACTGTTCGTGTAAGGAAAACAAACTTGACGACAATTGGTCCAATTCCGTATCGAAATTTTGAAGTATGTTATCAATTGGTACCAATTTTTCTCGATGCCTACGGATATTCTCTTGGTAATTCGTAAATCTGGAGATCAAGGTGGCTAATTCATCTTCTGATAGCCGAGAGATTCCACTCACATTCGATGGAAATACTTCGATACGAAGCAGCTCGAGGATGACAGTTTGATCGAAATGGTCATCCTGTTCAATGATCGACTTTAGGTTCTGTAGTGAATCTGGGACGACTGTTTCTTGAGGTGGATGATCCAACGGATACATCGACTTGAGCTTCTCTAATGCGGTCATCGTTCCGGTTGAGCAAAAGAAGCCGATTCAATCGTGCTTGATACTTTGGCCACAATTGAAATAAGGTACTAGATTGGATGTCTGAATCCGTTGGTCTAAATGGTTTTTGATCAAGATCGCGGTGTTTTAAGATATTTTTTCTGTATGTGTTTTTCAACTCTACCAAATAAGAGATACTATGAAGGAAGATAGTGAGGAGGTGGAGACTGAAAATAATAATAATAGCATGGGCGATATCCGAACTCAGGAGGTTGATACTGAAGCTGATGCTGAAGTCGATACTCTTCGATCTCAAATTGAACCAACCCCGTCTCAATTGGAAATAATCGAACATCCAGGTAATCCGAACGAGCTCTTGTCGATTCAAGCAGGACCTGGAAGTGGCAAGACTTGGACATTAGTTCAACGGGTTGTTCACTTGATAGAGAAAGAACATTATAAGCCCGAAGATATTCTTATTTTATCAATGACAAACAGGGCAGTTAATTCATTACGAGATACACTAATCAGGTTGATTGGACTGCAAATGACAAGAGAGATTGAGGTCAATACGTTTCATTCATTTTGTGCAAACTTGGTAGAACAGTTTGATTCAATCTATTTCCCAGCTAGTCCTAAGCGACGTCTCATGGATGATTTGAGTTGGAGAAACTTTTCCATATTATTTCTGGGGAAAACGATTGGTATTAAAGGAAACACCATTCACGGAAATCTTAACTCTTTTTCATTAGAGAGGTTAATCAATGAAGTTAAAAGTGGTCAAAAAACCGTTGAGGAAGCTTCAAAAGCATACTCTGTTAGTAAAGACTATGTCAAAGAGTTAATTAATTTTTTACAAAAGAATGGAATCATTCGCTATCATGATTTTTTGATTGATGCAATCAATATCATGAAAAAGTCCAAGGACGCTAATGAACTAATCCCGAAATTATCAAATTTTAAGGTAGTGATTATTGATGAATTTCAAGATATGCATCAACTGCTTCTAAATGTTATCAAAGAGGTTGTAAATTATCCTAGTGGACTAGACGGTGAATCAAATCATCTGAAACACTTAACTATTGCAGGAGACAAAAATCAGTGTATCTATGAATTTTTAGGATCAAAACCTGATATTGATTTGCAACTGGTGTTTCCAGAATTCAAAGTTACCGAATTGAACATCACCGAAACTTTTCGATTGACACCAGAGATACTTAAAGTTTGTGAGGTGATACTTGAATCAAACCATTTAAATCAGGGTACACAAACAACATTGAGTTCCACCAGAAAATCAATATCTAAGCCATTTTTGTTCACTAAAGATAATAGGTTGGCCGAAAATGAATTCATAATAAAGGAAATATCAAGATTAGTATTACAACTGGGAGGTGAAATTAAGCTTTCAGACGTGATAGTTCTAGGAAGAGCCAATAAGGATGTTGAAGAATTCTATGAATTTGCCAAAAGATATGGGTTCAAATCAAACAAATTTTCGCTGACAGCACCTTGGGTCAACACCAAGGTTCATCTTTTCTTGGACATATTAAGTGTTCTTCACAAGGGGACAGGGTCAGATTTTAACTTGATGTGTATTATATTACTTTTAGATGAGAGAGCAGGATCCCGACTCCGAGTATCCAAACTTTTCAATCTAGTTGATCAATGGAGTCAACAAAAATTCCCCAGTGGTTATGAAGATAACTGCATGGAGGAATTTTTAATGGAAAATCTTGAACAGCCTCTGAAAATTCTCAAGAATAGGAAATCATTCTGGAATGTTTACAAACTACCCGATAACAAAACCACAGTTGATGCGATTGCAACCTTTCTTGATACAGTGCAATGCGAAAGAAAGGAGTTGGGACAGTCATGCATAACCCCACAACGGATCCTACAATCTATACACAATATTGTACAAAAACTGGGGTTGATAAGTTATCTCAACACCCCACCGAACCAAATGAGTCAGTCCCGCACCACCTCATCACATGAGGCATCAACCTATCGTCAATCTCTTCAAGGTAACATTCAAGGGTTTTATCTATCCTTGTCAAACTCCTATCATCATCACACACAAGAGAAATCCTCCGAACCCTTCATAGTGTATTTTCTACGTTCATATGTGGAAGACGTGCCTATTTTGGATGACACGATGATCAATGTATCCACTATTCATACGGCTAAGGGATTAGAATTCCCGGTTGTTTTTGTGTTAGGAACCTCGTCAACCAATAATCAGTCATACTGGGACAATGTTCTCGATGCAGAAGTAATCGCGGACGGACAAACGGCACGATTACTCTACGTGGCGTGCTCTCGCGCAAAGAAATTACTTTATGTTGGGGGCCGTTCATGGTATGGGAACACCCACTTCACCGATAAAGAGATACCCCTTAACATGGTGATGGGTTCTCGAGGCTGGGAACCAGGATCGATTCGATCCCCCAGATCGACCGGATCGACTGGGTCGCCTACGTCGTCGATACGGTTCGCCGAACGTCGTAGAGAAGGGGCCCGAGTCTACTCAGGACTCTTCTCTCCAACATCCCCTAATGTTAAATTACCTAGCTTGCCCCTCACTACTCCAGGCAGGAAATTCACTATCAGACACACACCATTCGCTCTCTTCTGTGCAGCCACACCGTGGCATTCTTTATCTCTCTTATCGCAAATGCGGAATTTCCCGACGGCGTTGGCAAAGCTCCTACTCCGGCCCTGAATATTTTTGTGGATCCGTACAGAGTTATTGACACTATATTCTATTGACTCGCACCTAGTCGGTTAGATATATTGACACTATTGTCCGTATATCACCCAGGTTTCTGATTTTTCATCGTGTGTTATCACGGTGGGTGATGCAGTGAAGTTAACATGTCGCACATATATTCTCCAGAGTCCCCACTGCGAGATGATACAAGATATGAACTAAGTGACAAAGATTATCCTGGGATTTTCAATTACTTAAGCGAGTTTCAAGTCAAATTAGACAAGCGTACAGCTCGAGAACTCGGAGTATCATTAGCAGGTTCTAGCGATCTTCTGGCTCCCTCGATCACTGTATTCAAAAAGAAGAATTTGAAAAACTTTCAAGGAAAGCATCAACCAAGAAACATCTATGAGCATAATCTACAAAGGGCACAACTCGATCTAAACGAGAACGGCAAATCGGTCGTTAGTTGTGTGAGATGCAGAAAACTCAAGAAGAAATGTACAAGAGCCATTCCGGAATGCTCAAATTGTGTATCGTCTGACGAGTTATGTGTTTACCAACCGAGGAAATCAAAATCAAGATCAAAGGATACGGTTTCTTCTTCCTCTTCTTCTCCCAACACCGTGAGCTTACCTAGCATTAGTGGCATAAATTGGGGATTGGAAGTTAATGCAAAGGGTAAAAGACACTCACTTCCATCGATATCTGAACTACATAATAATATCACAAGCCCCCCTCACATCAAACAATTTCAAGTTCTTCAGACTTACCAAAGTCCCGATTCATTTGGAGGTTCAATACTGAAAACCCCGGAAGGTTCAAACGTTGGAACTCCTAAATCTTCAAACTATTTTTACGAGCCAAAGCGAAAGCTGTCACACGATTTCGCCATCATTTTAAATTAGACTTCATTAGGCTTACCTAAAAACTTTATAGACAATCGTTAATGTACATTTATTCATGCCAATTTAGAAAGCAAACTCATAACATCTGCTGATGAACTCGTACCTTCATCATTAAATGACTCAAAGGTCTTTTCTTCATTGAATTGAGGATCAATACTCAAGGGATCATAGGCATCATCATCCTCTTCTTCCTCTTCCTTTTCATCAGCTCCATCATTGTTTGAGTTCAATTCAAATTCTCTATCATGTTCGTGCTTTAACTCCAACACATCTTTATGCTGTCTTTCAAAGTTTGAGGGTACAGGTATGTCATCTCTGTCATTACTGATTTCTCCGATATCAATAGCATAATTTGATTCCGTTTCATCCCTATCGAACTCTTTCACTTCGATGTCTTCTGAAAAGGCAACTCTTTTTGAAGGTGTCGACCCTCCAGAAGGGGTTTGAGAAGCTCTTCTCTTTCTATTGGTGCTTGCAACATTCTCAGAATTCTTTGCTAGGTCCTCATTATCTTCCTCAGATTGAACTTGATCTTTATCTCTAAATTCATCTTTTTTATCATCATCTTCTTGATCTTCTTCCTGATCAACGCTATTGTCGTCGTCCTCATCATCGTTCTCATAGGTGGGCAATAAATCGTCATCGTCATCCTCCTCCGCATTATCATTCTGTGAGTCCAAAGCTGGCGAAGGCTCTTCGTCCTTGGAATGAATCGATTTCCCGTTATCTTCATTAACCATTGATTGTAACTCCTCTCTCGTTTTATATAATCTATTGAGTTTTTCATTAATGATCAGAATCTTCGTGTCGTCAGTTTTGGTTCCTTCGCAAATAACATTAGTCAAACTTTCTAACTGTTTGGAGATTTGAATTTTAATACTCTTGAGTTCTTCGATGTTTACTATCGAAAGTTTGCTCAACTTTTCTAGCATATTCAATTTCGAAATGTACACCTTTGGTGAGGGCAATTTGTCAGATTTTGATGGATCTTGAGGGAGATAGGTCTTTGATTGAATACCGAATTGAGTTAAATTTGATTGACTTATGTCACTCAATTGGTTTAAAGAAATTATTAATTCATTCAAATGTTTCAACTCTGGAACTATGCCAGCGTTTGAATTGGATCCATTACTTGTGGAGGCTTGTCTCAAATTATTAGCTTGCGAATTGCTTTTTACCTTTTCAATTGTTTCTCTCATCTTCTTAATATCTGGTTCATCAAAAACTGATCTTTCTTGCCACACATTCACCAATCTATCGATTTTTGGTCTGATCGAAACATCAAGACTCAAGTAAACTTTGCTAATAACTTCTGGCAAAATTTTTGAAAATTCTTCCGTAAACTCTGGCTTCCTCTTTCTTCTTGCTCTTTGTACCACATCATTACATAAATAAAACATCGATAACTTTTTGGCTGATGATGAGTTACCCAGGGGAATACTTAAAAGAAAGTCGGACCATATTTTGGCACATTCTTTACTATGTCTATGATGAAAGAATACCCACTGTGAAATTGAAACTATCGAGTCTTGCGTATCCTGCAAGCCCTTTAACTTTTGGGTAAAACTCTCTTTGGAAAATGACATTGTTGATACTTTCGAAAACACCTGTTTATGAAGATTAAGTGGAAAAGTACAAGTTCTTTATGATGAATGAATGCTTTTTTCAAGGATAATACAGTTGAGACAACTCAAGTTGGAATCGAATCTTCGTCGAAAAGATATTATCAACAAAATCGAAACACACAATCTGACGATTGGTTCAAGGAGCTGTGGGTTGTGATGATACAAAAAGGAGTGGAAAGAAGGAAACTTCTCACCGATGTCAAATTATCAATCATACTGGGCGGATTATATGCAGTATTATTTTCAAGAGTTTGATAGTTATATGAATGGATAGCTTTCCTTTAAGATAAAAACTCTTCTAGATTATTGCTTTTGCCTCTCAATCATAAGCTTTTGGGCTAAATAGCATATTTGCTAACTAATTCATCCTATTGCTGATCAAGTTAGGTAATAGTGAACTTTTCCTCTTCTTATGAATCATTAGATAGCAAATTTTCAACAGAGTGGATTAATTCTAAGCTTGAGCGAACTTCTTCCCTTCGATATACAAGAATTGGAATAAGTAGTTAATTTGGAATTGCTGGTGTTGAAGCTCACATTTTAGGTATCAATTTTTACCTCTTCGAAGCTTTTGATTAAACGCGTGCACCAGAAAAACTAACCATCATCTACCAATAACAAACAAACAATTGTGGATCAATGGCACCAAAGACACGAAAATCCGGAACAAAAAAAGCATCAAGCACAGGCTCAGATGCAACAACCACCTCCAGTAAGGAGCGAACTGTAAAAGATGGCGATTCCGAGGACGTAAGGTCATCAAAAAGACTTTCAACGAAGCAGCAAGAGAATGTGGGAACTTCAACTCCAAACGTCAAGAGAAAAGCACCCAGCTCTACTCCAACGCCAAGCAGTGGCGTGGTATCTAGTACATCAAAGAAGGTGAAATCCAATCCAATCATCACTGAACAAGACATTCTCGAATCCAGTAATAATCAAGAGATAGTGGAATTCATCAACTCATTGGTGAATACTAAGCAAGATGATCTATTTACAAAGTATCAACAAAAAGTTCAAACTCAATTGGAAAGCGACCATGAACTTATAGAAAACCTCAATTCTAAATTGGCAGAAAAGCAAGATACCATAGAATCCTTGATAAATGAACTCAATACTTTGAAAAAGGTCAATGCTACTTCAAAATTGACCATGAGTAGCAATTCCACAATTCTTGATATAAATGAAAGTGCAGGCACGAAACACCATGTTTTTGAGTCACCAATTAGAAAGAAGAAGGTGAAGAAAGTAGAAGGTTTGGATGACAAACTTTCCTCATCACATTTGATCAATCAGGATCAATTATCAAAAGAGCTCGAGAACATTGGTTTCAGTTTGGATATGTTGGAATTATTAACTGGTCTACGCATCACAAATTTTCAAGAGGATGAAACTAGATACTATTTCGACGTGAAACAAACTCCAAGCAGTTCTTCGTCTCCCAGCTTGTTCATCAATTATAAGTTGATAATATCCAAATCATTTGAAACCACTGCAGAGATTAACTATATTCCAACATTCTTGGAGGCACTCGAATCGGGATATGAACCGGATGATGATTCATTACAAGACATTGATCCAATAGATAATGCTAAGTACTTGAGAAAAATCCTTCCTGAATACTTGTGTGAAAACCTTTCATTCCCTTACAGCACACTCTCACAATTCTATGGAAAAGTCAGTAGAGCATTAAATAAGGGTTCAAAACAATAAACGGTGTATTTTAGTAATCTTGTCGTAACTTACAGTTCCAAATAATACTTCCATCACATTTGTTAATGGTAAAACTAGTCTCTCAATTATATACACATGTAGCTTCACATATTCAATGTGAAAAGGGTTCAGCATGCTGCAACCAAAATCAGGCACATGTTGATCAGATGACATGTTGATCAGATGATGGATACCTTTCCATCGTCATCCTTGACAACATTCAAAGTCTTTAATAACTCCTTTATATCTTGGGACTCTTTTTTCGATGCCTTCTTCAACACTTTGTAAAGATTTTGTTCTTTGGTAGAAGTTAATAATTCAGATAACCTAGAAACAGCTGCAGCTTTCTTTGGTGCAGCCACAGACTTCTTAGGTTTGGATTCTTCCTTTGTCACTGGAGCTTTGGTGGATGCTGGTTTTTGATTCTCCTTCTTCTGTGCGGCTTGCTTTTTAGGACCTTTGTACAATGCTTTTTCATATTTCTCAGCTTCTGAAATACAGCTGGTATGCGATCTGTAATCCAGTCCTTGGAAAGTGACGGAACAATCGATACATGTAAAATAAGCACCATAACATCTTTGGGTGTGTTGATCGAGTTTCTTCTTGATTATTGTATCATTGCATACTTCACACGAGAACGAAACCATTTTTTAGTTGTAGTTGACTTATCAAGAAAATCGTATTATCCGATGCGGTGCGATGCGATGGACCAATTTGTTCTGTCGCTTCTTCTTAGTAGTGGTGATGTATTACCTAAGCAAAGACAGACATCGTTGAATAGAAAAAGATATGCTGTGCAGAGTTAGAGACTAATCACGTTGGATGCAGAGAACATCAGACTTTGCTTGAAGTGTTTTCAAAGTCAAGTTCAAGCTTTCATTACGGAAGGTTCTAAATCATTCGAGCAGTAGTTGTATCGCTGGAATCGAAGGTATGTTCAAAATTGTGAAAAAATGATACTATTTGAAGAAATTGGCACTGGCTTGCCCTTTGCAATCCACCAAGTTTATATGGATAATTGATAATGTGGGATACACTAGCGCTACTAAAGAGTTTCACAATACCGTGATAGAGACATTGAAGTAATATCAAACCATCGAATCGAAACGCGGTTTTGTACCACAATGCAGTATGGGTTTTCTAGAGTATTGCAGTATGGGTTTTCTAGAGTATTGCAGT
>JAKTXJ010000029.1:176874-192214 GCA_030582495.1 Suhomyces terraborum | reverse complement strand
AATTACCGCTTGTCGCGCGGTAGACCGGGGTTCAATTCCCCGTCGCGGAGCTTTCCTTTGCGCAAATGGTTTAGTGGTAAAATCCAACGTTGCCATCGTTGGGCCCCCGGTTCGATTCCGGGTTTGCGCATTTTTTTGATTATCTTTACTTACTGACTTATATGCACCACTCATCTCTAATGTGAACTTTCTGTACAGTGTAGTCTGTATTGACAATAATGCCAGAACAACAGCAAGATTTAATTTTTTACCTGGATAATACTTTGGTTTCAGATAAGATAATCACCTCCGATAACTCAACGCTATCTGTGGTATCTTATGTGCAAGGGACATCACCTGCCTGGCTTGTGAATTCCTTGGTAGAGACCTGCTTACAAGGAACAGCCAGTTTAGTGAACAAAGACTTGAACAAGAAGGAACGTCTCAGAGCAGAAGTGTTCTTAGTTTCTTTCTTGCATTCACAAGAGTTCTTTGCTCAAGGATGTAAGAAAAATGGAGTTGATTTATCTAATGCAAACAACTTTCATTTCATAGATTGTTTTACAGAACTTTTCACGAAGCAAATCACTGACATTGAAAATCCTTCCAAGTGCATAGAATCACTTTTCGATAATATAGAAGGTCAAATAGACCTGGTACATGGTAGAAGAAAAGTCATCTTGATAGAAGGACCTGAACTTCTTATGGCTTCAACCGGTTTGACACCGGATGAGTTATTGTTACATCTAACAAGAATAAACCGAAAAACTTGCCACATGTCAATAATTAGTTCTAACGATTCACCGCAATTGGTAAACATCCACTCAACCGTGTCGAAAGAGCCAGCATTCAAGATAACAGAGTTCCTTGTGAAGCTTCATCATAGAGCTCAAATCAACCTAAACCTTCAACCGCTTGCAACTGGAAGAGCCAATGACATTACTGGAAGTTTGGTCATTTCTAAGGGATCAATTCCTATGGAAAGTTTGATTCCGTCATTGACAATTGCTGAAAACGAATACATCTATCTCGTGACAAAGGACTCAAGTGTCAAATTATACTACAGATAAAAATCCCAAAAATCTCGTTAATAAATATCAATAACTAGGGAACAAAGCATCATTGTCCCCTTTTTCTATGAAGGTTGTACAAATCATCCAAAGCAAACTCAATAGCACATCGCGTCCAAAGCATAGGAAATAATGGCCACACAGATCTTTCTCCGACCAGAACCCAGTATGGAATATTTTCCATCGGCTTATGCACATCGAAAACCCTACTGAAATCACGTACCAAGTATTTCAATTCAGGTACGATAGTCACTTCTCTGATACTTGACATTGCCTGAAGAGAAGAAGGCTTTTCATCAATAAAGAACCGTTTCATGACTTCATTGAGCATTCCTAACTTATTCAAGACAATTAGTCTATGTTGGATTTCCATACCTATCAAGGTTTTGATGAGCTTAATGCCATGTCTACCTGCATCCTTGGTGTATCGTTCCTCGACTATTGTGTTTCCGATTTGAAGTCCGTTGTCATCAGTATCAGTCTCAGAAGATGCATCACTTACAGGTCCCTTACGTACCAATGTTAAGTTATTTGAGGATGACTTACGACCTCTCTCATATCGCACCTTTCCATATGAATGATAATGCTTCAAATCATTGCTTATCAATGGTGCTAAGTATGGTCTCGCCAAACTTATTATGAAATGGTTGACGTTAAATAACTCGGTTAGTCTCGTGTATGGTGAATTATCTTTCGCTTGAAAATAGTGATAATCCTCGAAGTGCTCATTCTCCTTAGCATCTGGTTTGACTGCATCTTCTTTCCTAGTTTGGAATCCGTCCTTCTTTGTTTTGAAATATCCAGTCAGATAACTCACTTCTTGAGGTTTCAAATAGGTCACGTTTAAAGGAGATTTTGGAACGATTTGATTATTGAAGTCCTTGACATAAAGTTGCACGTTATCGGAGAGAACACCTGTGCCGATGGATGCATAAATCGCAGTCCAAATGATAACATTAGGGGATGTAATGTAATTAAGCAAGGATGGAATTGCCTGATTTGTAGGATGAACGATAATGTTCAAAACTTTCTCAGTCTTGAGATATGCTTCTTCAAAGGTTAAATCCCCGATTGTATCACGAACAAATTTCAAGAAAAGTAAAACATCCTGAGAGTAACCTTTTTTGACAACATTTTCTATAACATTTCCATATCTCTCATCAACATCGTGGTTTAGTAAATCAATATCCTTCATCACGTCATAAATAGATATCAAAATAGGAATTAGCTCATCGTTATTCAAAGTACAGACTAAGGAAGCGACAGCTGCACCGACAGCACTTCCACAAACTATACGAGGCAACAATCCTTTGAAGTAGAGAGCACGAACAACTCCCAAATGGCACAAACCAAATAAGGAACCACCTTGTAGCAACAACGCAGTACAACCAAATGATTGTCTCGCGTCATGAAAAAAATCAATCTTCAACTGCTTACTATTCATTATGAATTCATCATCTGTGGATGTAATGGACTCATTGAGATAATTGAGACAGTGTAGTACTTCCTCAACATACTCTTCTATCTTAAGTTTTGTGCCCAAGTACGACTTTGTGAATAGTCTCTTTTGAGATATTCCACCAAAATTTCTTATCAAACCAGATCTTAGCAACGACATTAGCTTTGGAGAATCTTGGGTGATTCTTGCCTCTCTTAACAATTTTGTTCTTTCATTAATCAAAATGTAATCATAGTGCTTTGATATAAAATTCTGTCTCCACAAATCCATATTGGTCAATTTATCAATTTCACTAACCACGTTCCTCCATTCTTTATAAGTTTGTACGTTATCTGATCTATTCAAGTATTCTTTCAATGGGTCTTTACGGTTGTACACCCGGTACACCCGTCTAAACCAAAATAAACATATATCAGATACAAATTCCATTATCACCCATATGAATGTAGGCGTATAGCTAATTATCAATGATATGGCCCCAAAGAAGATGATTTGTACTGAATGAACTATCCTTAACATTTTAAGTTCCTAAATGTGTCTCAAGTGATAGGAAATGGGATTGACCAGTGGGTGATGCAAACAACAAATGTGAGTGAATGTCCCCATTAAAGTAGGTCCCGGTAGTCAAAGGAGAGACCAGAGCGAAAGGAACGAAGGGAAGAATACTCTATGTAAATACACCCTTAGCCCAAATGAGAACACCCGACGTGTTTTAAATATCTGCCCGATAAGAAGTAGTCAAGAGTTGTCTAACTATGGAGGGTCATGTTATCATAATCTCACATGCATGTGTAATGTGCCGACGTATATGCAGTCCGATAGTAGCTGCAAAGTATCTTGCTGAATGCGAGAGAAGCTACTAGACGTGGGGAATGAAACATTTTAAAAACTTATTATGGAAGATTATTATCGTTGTAATTCTTTGCTGTGAGTGTTCACAATTGCAAAACTGATTATAAAAATGCATAAAGATCATGAATGCCAAAATTTGAATTTGATTTGGGTAAGTCTCCTTCAACCTCGAGTTCAATCCTCACCCTTAATGAATTTCTTGCCTCTGTTCAAAAATCTCTTTCCAAAACTATGAGCATGCAAACCTGAGGTTTCTACCTTGTCTTTGACAATTGACACCGTACTCCTAAGAGAAGCATGCCTCCGAATATCATTGTGAGCAGCATTTGAATAGGCAGCTGAAGCAATTTTTCCTATGTGCATGCTGCTCAAGTTTTCAGAGCTCTTCAATGTTTCATGCAACCAGTTTTGAAGGCCAGTATCGTACTCAGATTCTTTTACCAACGCGTCTTTAAGAAGTCTAATACGATCGACTGGTTGTGACGTTGACATGATAGTCTTCCAATCAAAGACGGGATAAGATTGTGGGGTATATTTTTTCGTTATCAAAGTACTTTCTGTTGCTGTGGTGGAAACACTTGTCATACGCAGACGGAATTCAGAAGAATTGATATCAGACTTAGAGTTATCTGTTTCCGATGCTGAAATTGAAGGCAAATCCGAATTAACTCTTTTGGTTGTTTGAGATTCGACATCAACATTCAGAAGTAAACTTGAATAGCGTTGAGTAGCCTTAGGTAAGACTTCCTTTGAAGCCGCAGGAGTCAATCTTTCTTCTTGAAATATACCTTGCGGATAATTGTGATCCAGCAAAATAGAGTCCGAGGTCATAGCTGAGATTTTTGGCTGTAACCGATTAGGATCCATTGGATCCAATCCATGCATCACTGATTCTCCATTGTGTGACGTAGAAAATGAAAAAGTGTCACTCTGATCATCTGGATCCTCATGAATACTAGGCAATGCTGCATCAATAGTCTCTGGAATGGAAGCAGAGCTCCTATTTGATTTTACTTCAGAAGCTAATCCGCTTGAAGTTCTTGCTTTTGTGAATTTATTGTAATTACTAGATTCTTCAGCGTGAGGGTTGAAGTTGATTTGTGATTCATTATCATTATCATCGATGAACTGGTCGCGAAAATTGTTAGTGTTCGGATTCCACCCACCCATGTTAAAGGTACTGGTACTCATAGTTGATACCCTTCTTTTGTATTCATCTCTTTCAAATACATCAGGTGCTTCAACAAAACTTTGTTCATCTCCTCTATGAGATGATGATTTATTGGTTTCAAAAGAGTACTTCCCAGTGGAAAGAGATCCTGTTGAAGCAACAGGGTACAATTCTCCGCTCGGTTTTCTTAATTCTTCCAACGAATTAACATGGTTTTCCATGATTGAAGTATAACCACTTCTTTCAATTCGATTATTAGGGGATGTTTCCAATGTTTCACTTGCACTGTCTTCTCCAATACTTTCCAAATTTTTCGAATTTACGCCAATACTATCACTATCATTCAAATATCCACTTACCGCGTCAGCAATATTCGAATAATCGACAGATACCAAATCAGCACGCTTGGGAGGTGGTTTTCTAATCGATCTCCGATATCCAGATTTTCTCAAATAATTTTTATGGCCTTCTTCCTCCTCTACTGAAGTCAATGGGGCAATTGGGGTGGTTTGTAATATTGAATCAGCAGTCTCTTTACCATATGCATTATCCGAAATATCAGAATCTGCAAACGACTTGTTATCAAATTCAGGTAAACTGAGATCAAAAGAATTCAAATTGGGTAAAGTGTAGTCATCGTCAGTTGTATCTTGCCTATCTTTGCTTGGACTGTCTTCAGATCCCAATGAGGCATTTTCCAAATCATTGATTAACGAGTCCAATGCTGTGGTTTCAATAGGTCTTCTTGGTAAATTTCCACCGGAATCAGGTAACGTGTATTTCAATGCCGGCTCATCAACGGTTCTCTCGCTAATAGCTGAATCATCAGTTGCTCTTTTAGAGAGTGTTTGAATGAGATGTGATTCATCATAATTGTTGGATTCAACAAAATTGTTCGATTCATTGTCGTGGTGCAACTCTCTCGTTGAGCTGGTTGAACGATACCTCATTACCTCCTCTTGTATGGAATTGTTAGAGCTTTGTTTGTCGTAATTGTTTTGATAGTCTTCATCATCGTTGCTGCTATTTTGACTATTGTATCCCCAATCTTCATTTTCTTGTACCTCAATTTCATGATGTATGTCATCCGATGTTTGATCGTCATGTATGGTAACATCATTATCCGGTATACTATCATTATCATCATCATCGTCATCATCACTGGAATAAGTAAAGTTCTTTCTATCAATAGACAAGACCAAGGGTTTATTCTGAAATTGCGACAGTGAGGTACCATGGAGGGACTTTGACTCCTCATCTGCTCTGTTTATTATTTCTTGAGATACACCACGAACAGGCTGCTTTTCGACTTCACTCTCAATTCCACTGTAGAAATCGTCCATGCTAGAAGTTTGCAAATCCAGGGTATCAGTGAGTATGGTTTTGCCTTCGTAGTTCACACCGGTACTTGAAGAGGAACCAAATCTACCTGTATCAATCACATTTAAATCAGTGGGTTCATTCTGGATCGAGTCTCCATCGGATTGGTAACTTTTATCTGACAGAGGAGTTTCAGGATTACTAAACTTCTCGGTATATGTTGGAGTAGGCGGAGCAAATTCAAGACTCACATTTGAACGGTCGATTAACTTCTGTGCTGGAACTTCTGCTTGCCTATCTTCGGTGTGTGTGAATTTGTGAGTTTGAGGGGTCAAATGATCAGGCAAAGGGTGGTTTGAATCAGAATCATCAGAATCTTCCGAGTCAGAAGCTTCCAAGTTCCTGAATTTGTCAATTGAAAGAACCAAATTGGAGGGATTTGTATGCTGGGAGATTGGAGACTTAACGACTGTTTGATTCTCATTGTCAATATCCCCTTTTGTTTCTTCCTGGACTGAAGAGATGGAACTTTTGAATTTGGGTTCAATTTTGTTTTTTTTTCTGTCGTTTTTCCCAAAATTCGTCAGCTTTGGCTCTTCTTTATTCTTCAGGTCACTTTCAGGGTTCTCTTCAACAGTAGGTGAGTTATCCTCATACTCGTAATCATCTCCCCAATCGTCGTAACTTGGAACTGAGGCCTTGACCCATCTAGTTGACAAATGCCTTCCAAAGTTATCAGACATACTGATAGTAGTTCGGAGTCGTGAATCAAGCTAAGCTTTGCTTCTTGAAGGATAATGATTCGGTGTATTTTGGTATGTACGCAGATTACGTAATAATATCAATAAAGCGTGATCGTGCCTGGAACTGTGCCTACGAAAATAACCGTTTGAACATAAATTTGCATATAAAGAAATGCAGTTTCAAAAAAAATTAGAAAAAAATGCAAATGAAATGAACTTAATATATACGGGACCCTCATCGTAGAAAATTAATGACTGGGTAGATTGAATTATTGATTGACAGTTCTGAAGATTTCGCCAATAATTTCCTTTTGTTCATCTGATAACGAACCAAAAACAATATTGTACCTGGCTTGATTATTGATCTCTAATTGGCTAGCAAAATCTTTAAAGACTGAAAATATATTGACGGAGTCCAAGGGAGTACTTGCCAATGGGTCTTCAATCACATTCTCATCGTAATCGTTAAAAAAACCAGAGCTCTTGAATTCTTCTTCCTGCAAGAACTCCAAGTATTCTTCTGTTCCTTGACCCAAATCTTTTTCTGCATTGAATTGCTCAATTGCAGCCTCTTCACCAGCATTTAGGATTTCTTCTAAATCATCAGATTCGTTTCCCTCATCCCAGTTGTTGCTCCACTCACCGTTATATTTGAAGCTTTCCGTGAACTCGGATTCGTTGAAATTCTTTCTTTTCTTCTCCAAATTAGCAATGGCAACAGGTAATTCTTTGATCAACAAAACCATTTTCAGTGAAATTTGATGTATGGTCTCCTGATCAAAAATCTTGTCAATTCCTTCAATCGAAAAAAGTGTAATTAATCCTAAAACAGAAAGCTTGAGATCATAAACTCTCTTAAGTTTTGGAATAATGCTAAACCACCGCTCAAATAAAATCGTCAATACTCCCTTTTCTTGCAACGTATGCAAAGTTTTCTCGGAGTCATAAATGAGGCATGAGAGTATAACATTCGTGACATGAATATCAAATGCAATAGATCTAACATGACCAGATTCCACAGAATGTTTAGATTCGTTTTGAAATTTAATGACTGTTTCGAGAAAATATGGAATGTAGGTTCTCGAGTCACTTTGCAATGACAAAATGAATGATTGGCCGAATTCTAATGCATACAAGAAGTCATTCCAATCAATGTCACTCTCGTCTCCTTCTGTGATTAATTTGAAAATGTTGAAAAACTTTTCTGCCAATTGAGGTGATTTTGCTAGATCACTTGCTCCAAAAATCAAGAAGTTTTGCAAGCATCCACTTAGTTCTTCGAGGTACATCATTGCTATTCCACTATCGAACAAACCGTAAACACCCTCAAAGTTCTTCCACATAATTGGACTAATAGTCCTCAATAAAAAGGAGGAGTTTTCGAGTAATTCTGCAATTTCAGTCAAGAAATCATCCAATTGATTACTCAATACATATTGTATCATCGGTGCTAAAACCTCTTCGAGTTTCAAGCATATCTCCTTAGAATTTTCGAAGGACAAAAGGATTGTGATCATTGTATTCAACAAGCCAATTGCCGCCATAACTTTATCACTTTGGTCGTCATAATTTCCTTCGAAGTCATCGACGTCTACGTTAGAAGCATCATTGATTTCAATGGCAAGCTTCATAAATTGTTGAACAAGTTTGCTCATCAAATCGATTCCAAACGGTTGCAATTGTTCCGAAAAGTTCTCAACACATTCTTGCATCACCATAGATATCGAATCATTGTCAATTTCATTGGATAATTCGAGCAATCTAGACATTGCTGGCAAAATAATATTAGATAATATTTGTTTAAATTTTTCGTTCAGCAAGAAAGACTGAATTGCCAAAGCAGATTGAAAGCTCACAACTAAGCTTACATCATCTAGGGAAGCATCGAAGCTGACAAGAATTCCTTGGAACATCCTTAACATGACATTTTCATCCTTAAAATTGATGTCTGCAAATTTGGAAATCACATCCAAGGTTCTTGCCTTGAGAAATTCAAACTTGGAATCGATATTTGGGATCACCAAATTACTCAAGAAAACTTCCATTTTTTCTTCAAGTTCTGGTTTGATGAGGTATGTCGATAAGCACCCCAACATTCTGAGAATACCTTCTTTCTTGAATGCTACTTCCAAAGATTCCTCCTTGCTTGTTAATTCAGTCAACTGATTATTGATAAATGCCAAAACGGGTTCCAAGTATGTACTTTTCTTTTTATCCACAAAGGTCACAAGTAAACCCAATGCTGCAATATCAGGACTTTCGAATTCATCATTGATATCAAAATAGCAATTGATATATTCATGAGGATCTTCATCAAACATTTCAACTGTTTGTTCATTGGAGCACAATAATGGGTAAACCAAATGAGAAATCAAATTTTCGAAGTATGGCTTGATTAAGGTTGCTGTTGCTTTTTGAGATGTACAATGACTTAAAAATTCAATTAGATAGAATAATGTAGTTGAGCTCAACCATCGAGTCTTGCTGCACCACAGCTCTATAATTGCCAAATAGCTGGTTAATAGATGAGGAATGAAATCATGAAGGAACATTTGCAGAAATTCCTTGTATTTGAATTTCTTGGATAAACTCTTTGATGCATATCTTGTGAAAATTCTATAAATATTGGCAATTGACCACTTATAGCACTTTGAAATTTGCAAAAAGCCTTTCTCTTGTTCAGTAAGATTTGATTGCAAAACATAAGGAGGGGGAGCCATATTGATGATCATGCCATGGAACTCACCCCACTGAGCGATAGCAGCTCTTGTTTGTAAGGGCTCAGGCAAGTCATAATAGGTGACAAACTTGTAAACCTTCAAAATCAACTTCAATATTTCTGCAGTAAGTTCCGTCATATGTTCCGACCTTTCGATGATAGACTTTCCGATGGATAATAAATGAGGGAATGCCAGATCAATGATTGGGTACAAATCATTTTCTCTTGATTTATTCTCAACCCATCTAAATCTTCTTGAGATCTCGCTGAAGCACAACAAACCAGTGTATAAATTTGAATAATCTTCATCTTTGACTGGCTGAGAAGGATCTGAGGATACCGGTACTTGCTGAAGTAATTCGCCGGTACGTTCCAACAAACCATCCCACTTTGAAAAGTCTTGTGAAATCATTATCCTTAATACCGGAATCAATTGTTGCTTGGTGGTATAATCACTGTGAATAATGACCGGTATGATTCTATCCTTGATTACAGGTCTTTCTCCTGAATCAATCCGATTATCACTGGAGCTCCAGTATCTGACTAATCTGTTTTTAAAATAAACTGCCGTGGCCTTCTTTACCGATGGTTGAACCTCTCCATCTCCGGAGGCTATGATATCAAGACAGGCACCCAAAAACCCAGGAGTTGAGCTCAATTCTTTAAGCTTGGTCTCCCCTTGGTATCTAATGCTCTGATCTGCTTGCAAAGTTGCCGAAAAGCAATCCAAAAGAAGATTGGCATTCATCTTGTGCTGGAAACACTTGTATGAAGTGATGAGAAATTTTTGTTAGTGATGGACTTAATAAGCTCGCCTCACATGTGAGATGGCTAAGAATGCGAAAACAGCCGGTAAGTTGAAATGAGAACAATTACAAAACGAAAAGCGGGTAGAGTGTGCAACAACGTGAAATTCAGTAATAAGCGATCTTACGTTCATCAGAAGTCATTAATTGCTATCATATGGGTCTCATCCTCCACAAACGAATATGAAGGATGTAATCAATCTTAAAGAAGTGATTCTAATAATTCTACGACAAGCTGTGGAAGGAAGAATACGCGAAGTGGTATGTACATAAGCAGGAATGGAGTGGAGTAGAGTAGGGAAAAAACACCCAAAAATAAGTTCACCAAAACTTAAACGATTAAACAAAATCCAATCATATTGGAGCTTTGAACTGCGTAAGCCGGGAATCGAACCCGGGGCCCAGCAATGGGAACGCTGAATTTTACCACTAAACTACTCACGCGGAACGCTTTGAAATTCGAAAAATTTCTTGACCAAACCGAATGCTTATTACCAAGCTACGACTTTTCAAACCACTTTCAATCGAAATCTGTTGTGTCTTTTTTATTGAGAGCCAATCAAAACATTCAAAACCTCCAGAAAAGTTGAAGTAATCCGTATTTGGGAAACATGACACTAAAAAACTATAATATTTTGGAAAAATTTGATGATTCACAAAAAATAAAGAAAGGATAGATATTCAAAAATTGGGATCTTGCAACATGAGGAATTTTATTTGTACTTCGAAATGTTTGAAAAAAGTTTCAAAATTAAATTTTGTAAATCATGAGCTTTGTTGGCATCGACCGAGTTAGCACTTGTTACTTTGTGAGTTTCACCCAATTTTGTCTGATGGTTTCTCTTTGTGAGTTTCACCCAATTTTGTCTGATGGTTTCTCTCTATGAGTTTTATTGAAATAAGTTCAATTACGACTTAAATTTTAACCCAGAACAATCGAACTCTGTCTCCCACAGCAATAGGTCTAGTAGGTGTATTCCTTAATCAAATATGGGAAGGGATAATTACGCCGATGTTCAAAACAATAATAACCTCGACCAATTAAAATTAATCTCGTATGCTGCCATTAAACATGATTTTTCACAGTTCTCCTGATAAAAACCCTTTGTGAGACTTTCTGAAACTTCTCAAGCGATGGGTTTTTCATCGTAATGAAGATTCGATCAGGATATGGAGCTTAGCTTTACCAACACGGGGTGATACCTTCTCAATCGAAATCCAACTACTAGCCTTTATGGCCAAGTTGGTAAGGCACCTCACTAGTAATGAGGAGATCGTCAGTTCGAATCTGGCTGAAGGCATTTTTTTGACGGGTTTTCCGCACATTTTTTTTTTGCCAGAATCTCGTTCTTACTTTCACAACTACTCAAATGTTAACGTGTCTCTTGGTTGAACAGCTCCGGACTATTGCTGTTGGGAAATGCTGCAGACCCCACCGGGAAATTTGTTGGCAATAAATTACATGTTGACACATCACCGTTAACGCCGAGTGATAGTATGAAAACTTGAAGAAACTGTTATTAGCAACTGTGACTTATTGTTCTGATGCGTGCAAAGATGTGCAATTAATTAATGCAATACACATTGCGTGCCAATTGCGAAGCACTGAAAGTGCACGGTGCCCTCTATTGGTAATTAAGTCTAGAACCCAGTTACTATGGTTTACGATAGCCAAACAATAAAAATTACTGGACCAATAGAATGCGCGCTACTCTCGATGTCATAAAATTGCATTGATGGAGAAGTGGCTCGATGAAGTTTCAAGTGTGTAGTGACACCCAAAGATTGAGATCCATACTTCAAGAATTGCGGTAGGTATTTTCTCTAAGAATTAGACTTTAATCTACTGCAATTTTAATTTTTTCAGTAGCTGTTCGACCTTTCAGATTGAATATGCCTTTCACATGTCCAGAAAGTTGAAATACGTGAACTATACTAGAAGTAATTTGGCCAGATTTGTCTTTAAAGTTTAGTTGGTACCAATCCGCCCTTGATTTCTTTGTAGTGCTTTGTGGACAAAATAGTTATATAAATGAGCACTGAGTACTTGAAAAACGGTTATGTTCGGTCGATATTACTCCTATTAGGGAGAAAATAGACAATAGGTTTTTGTAGCACTTGGACCTACGCAGATGGGTGAAAAACCATCGCAGCCACCAAGAGGAACTACATACGGTGACTGTAGATTTTTGTTACTACAAAGGACGTGATACTTGGAGATGGCATATGAAGGTTCGTGCAACTTATCTGTGTTGGTGACTTCAATCTACGAGACTGCTCACGTGCAATATTTCTTATTGCAATACCCTACATTATCGTGATTTTAAGCGGGCATTGAACTGTAGAGGATTGCATTATCATGTATGCCAAAAGCCACGAACACAAGTCTGGTACAAGCAGGATTAGCGAAATTGCAGTCGTAAATGCGCTGGAAACAACACTAGCCGAAATGGGTCCGATAGTCATTAGGCTAGGCAAGAAATTGGCCAAAATGAGCTAGTATATGCGTATAAAAATACAATTGGGCGCACAAACATACCAATAGATATATCACAGTCATGACAAAAAGCAAGTTCCAAGTTTAACCAAATTTGTTTTGAGCAGAGCAGTATAAGCCTCACCAAAAACAAACTGTTTTGAACCCCGCGGACGTCAACAATCGTAGCTTATACTCTTTGGGACCTCTGTGATCATGTGAACCGTAGTTGAACCGGACGAATGGTACCGAACGTTCCGGAATCAGACCCTTGTCAGATCGCCAACTTCAGTAATTTGACCCCGATGATTGGATATGCACAGGAAATGTGTCGGAGATCATCGCCAGTAATTTTGCATCCCATGGATCGCTGGGTGGATCATTCGGTGGATTTCATCATGTAACGAAATGCCTGTATCTGCAAAATTCTCATGGGGTGCAGATGGAGGACGGGTTGAAGAATCAGGTCAGGTGTAGAACTGCACACTTCCATCTGCTGCACATGAAAAGAACCTATTAAGGAGATACTCTCTGGGGGAGGGGGAGAGGGGGTGATTTGAGGCTCGGCTTGTCCATACTAATTCCTCCTCGGTTAGTTCACATGGTCAGGCACATCATCATCGTCAAAGTTTCGCGCGAATAAACTTCTATTCTGGGTGAATTTCTCCTACATACATGGTCTCTCAGATATTTTTGAGATCGAACCGGATTTGCATGTTTAGGCGAATACTTGGCCGAATTGGGAGAGCCATAAGCCGAGCAGGTGAAGCAGCGCAGCCTAAATGCAATCGAAATGGTATAAGCCGCAACCAGATTTCTCTTAGTTCCTTCCAAGTCTGCCACCAGCACCAACGAATTCACTACTGCAGAACATTTTCTTCTATTGATATAGATACGGTCTGCAAAGGTTGTTGACCAACCCTTGATCAATTAACACTCACATATACATACAAACATTTTTGCTCCTTTGGGATGCTGTACTCAATAAACACCCGCTGACGAATTGTGTTTGCATTGTAAGTGAATATGAACTGATTGTTAGGTTGATTTCGCAAGCTGCAGGATCCTACGGCCTCACGATCCGCTATGGTTTGTCGTACAAGAACAATAGAATCAATTCTTCATGTGATCCTTTGTTCAATTTGTCTCGGACGCGAAGGGTCTGCTACTGTGGTGAACTATACACAGACTTCCGCTAGTTCCTCTATTCTCGACCAACTATAGGCTTCCCTGTAAGCGGGACATTAATAAAAATTATTTTTTGGCGCAGTTGCATTATTGTCTGCAAAAACACGCACAGTTGCAACCTTCCTTAGTTGCGAAGCCTTGCCATAGACCTTTTCACCGTGTTTTAACTATAGAGCACGAATGGACGAAGCCTTTTTATGATCTTTTAGGTAATATTGCTTGCCTTAAACATCACTGAAAAATATATTCTCCATGCACATGAACCAATGTTGAACGTCAGATCAAACAGTATAAAATGAAACCCTGAAGTCCAATATTAAAATTATTCAATTCAAGAGCTTTACAGTCTATTCACTCGCTACTACCCAAGACAAGATGCTTTTCTCGAAATTGAAGGCTGCTGCCGTTGCTATGACTGCTTCCACCATGATCCCTGCCGTTGAGGCAGGGATCGACATCGACATCGGTGTCTACCTTGACTTCACCATTGGTTTGCCTGGTGGAAGTGGATGTAAGCCAAAAGATCTCTTCCAATTCGGTATCAATTTCGACTTGGATATCGGTGTTCACTTATTCAAGAAAGATTTGATCACTATTGCTAGCGAGGAAGTCGAGACCCTTGCCAAGAGAGACGGCTGGTTCGTTCCAAAGGCAACTTTGACTGCCTCTGACATTATCTCTGTGCAAGACAACATCTTCAAGGTTACCCTTAATTTTGACACTATTGTTGCTAACGAATTGAACCTCGCTTTCGGTCATGGAAGTAAATCTGTTATTGTGCAGAACTTGGGTTACGATCAATCTACACTTACCAAGAGAGGAAATCAAGATGCCATCATTGCTGGTCCTGGTGCTCTTTACAATACTCCAAACGTCTTCAAATGGAACGCCGTTGTCTTGATTGCCGCATCTAAGCACAATGGTTTGTTCTGTTTGCCAGATGACTTGAGTATCTCCTTTGATTTCACCTCTAACACCACCTCTTACTTGGACATCTGGAAGAACATTTTCGCTGAGAAGTATGCTTACACCTTGGACCAGAACTTTGACAACTCAAAGAAGCTTACAAGAGATTTCGAGCTCCTCGAAGACAGAGACTGGTCATCCCCAGTGTTTGACAAGTTGAAGTCTCAAAGAACTGTCTTGCCAAATTTCTGTTGGGACGCTAGCTGTGTTTCTTCTACCTCTTCCTTCCCATCTTCTTCTGCTACCCCTACCCCAAGCTCCTCCTCCTCTTCTGTTCCAGCATCTTCTACTTCCTCTAGCTCCTCTAGCTCCTCTAGCTCATCATCATCATCATCATCAACTACTTCCTCCTCCAGCTCCTCTAGCTCATCATCATCATCATCAACTACTTCCTCCTCAGCTGCTTCCTCCACATCATCTGCTACACCATCTACCAGCTCATCTGCTTCTCCATCTACCAGCTCATCTGCTGCTTCATCTACCAGCTCATCTGCTTCTCCATCTACCAGCTCATCTGCTGCTTCATCTACCAGCTCATCTGCTTCTCCATCTACCAGCTCATCTGCTGCTTCATCTACCAGCTCATCTGCT